>JANZXR010349025.1:0-22739 GCA_027575705.1 Erythroxylum echinodendron
TAGAAATTAGTTTTTTAATTAAACCAAGATAATTGATTAGTTCAATTATAAGTTAAATTAGAAATAAGTTTCTAATTAATTAGATATTAAAAGCATATTTTGATTAGTTCAATAAATTATTGAAAATAATAATCAATTAAATTATTTCCATATATGAGTATAAATTCGCTATGTGTTAGACAAAAATAATTTGTTATTTTGTATACTCTTCTGATTTTTGAAACTTTTGTTTTTTTCAGCAAAATGCCTATTATTAGGCAAACACCTAAGCTTATTTGATGTGAGGCACTGAAGAGACAAATTGGCAGCATATATGTAAAGTTAGTCAACATGCATTTTATGCCTGGAGATGGTCTAACACAACATGTTATTGCAGTTAATAACATGATTCAAGAGTTATATTTTGGAGGTTTCCTAGCTTACGCAGATGTTGAAGTAAAATACATGACTTTGCTTGCGACATTACCTCAACTTCAAGGTGAACTATTACAAATGCTCTAGAATAATATGCCTAAGGAGAAGACTTATAATTTGTCAGTGATGACATTTATTAAAAAGATGAATAGAAGGGAGTTGATTAGGACTTTATATCCTCTAGGTCTTCATATGAAAATAGTAAGAGCTATTATAAATCGAGCATCGTGAACTATGCCATGTGAACTCATGAAGTCATTTACGCGTAGGGTTCGTTACCTATAGACTATCTGTAGGATACAGTACATTTACAAACATTTGTAGTTTTATAAGAACAAAGTCTTCATATTTATGTAATATGTTTACATGAATTTTATATAAGAATTCGTCTAGAGTAAAGTAATTAGGATTCGATTGTTGTATGAATTATAATTGAACACATCTGTGGACTTTTGATTTCATAAGCAATTGTGATCAAATTATTTACTCTATGAACGATGAATGTGGCATTAACGTGCATAAATATATCTTTTTCTTAATATAGAAACTTAGTGTTTCAACATGGCTACTGCTTCGAAGAATATTGTTGCTAAGCTCAATAGGGGTGAGAAACTCAATGGTGATAATTATGAAATCTGGAGTATGAAAATCCAGTATGTATTGGAGAAGCAAGAGGCTCTTGAACCATTAAACCTAACCATGGAAGTTCCTGAGGAGGGCACTACGGCCCAACATAGGAGGGACCGTGATGCATATGAACTGTGGAAAAAGAAGAACTCTTTAGCTCGCATCACGTTGCTGAGTAGCATGGATAATGATATCATGCGAGAGTTTCGCAAATTTAAAACTGAAAAGGACATATGGTCTGCACTAGCTGCTCGTTTTTGAAGTGCTTCAGTGACCAAAGTGAGGTCACTTACTACTAAGTTTGATACTTATAAGAAGCAACCAGATGATACAATGCAAAAGCATCTGAGGCAAATGTCCAACATTGTAAGTAAGTTATGTGATGTTGGTCATGAGCTTTCTAACGAGTAACAAGTACAAGCTGTGATTCATTCACTGCCTCAGAGTTAGGAGCATATGAAGATGCACCTAACTCATAATGAGAACATCATGACAACGGAAGATGCTACGAGGCATCTCATCTTGGAGGAGGAGCGTCTTGAAGCCTCGAAGATGTCTTCTGAGGCATATGTAGTTGATTCTAGTTCCCATGGAGCTACGAAAAAGAAACGCAAGCATCATGGTGGGCCCAAATGGAAGAATAATAATAGATTCAACAACTCTCCTCATGAATCCAAGAAGAAAAAATGGAACCAACGTGGAAACGGAAAACATCCCTTTAAAAAGAAGAACATGAAACATGTGAAGTGCTATAATTGTGGTAATAAGGGCCACTTTGCTTGAGATTGTACCGAGCCTAAAAAGGTATAACTTCATAGTACAAACATTTGTTATGTGAATGCTTTTTGTTCTGTTTTTCTAACTGAATCACATCCTTTGTATATTGGAGACTCAGGAGCAACCAACCATGTAGCGAAGGATCGTGATGCCTTTGTTGAGTTTCGTAAACTCCCACATGGTAGTCGATGGTTTTATGTAGATGACAATTCCAGAGTTACTATACAAGGAATTGGCACATGCAAATTGGACATACATGGAGGATGACACCTCATCCTATATGAAGTATTATTTGCTCCACAAATTCGTAGGAATCTTTTATCTATGTTGATGTTAGTTAAACTTGGTTTCAATATAAATTTCCACAGTGGTAGAATGGACTTGTATCTTGGATTTGTTAATTATGGTCATGGTTTTTTACGTGATGGTTTTGTTATACTGGATGTGTTAAAGAAAAATAATAATATTAGTTATTTATTATTTACATCTAGTAATTCCAACAATGATGCAACTTTGTGGCATGCTAGACTATGTCATATTGGTTAAAATCGAATAAGTCGATTAGCCAAAGAAGGGCTTTTAGTTAATCTAAGTCAACTAGATCTACCTCTATGTGAGCATTGCTTAGGTGGTAAAATGGCGAGAAAGCCAATTAGAAAGGGAACACGAGCTTTATATCTATTGCAATTAATTCATTCTGACATCTGTGGTCCAATGAATGTAAGGGCTCGACGTGGGGCAGTTTATTTCATCACCTTCATAGATGATTATACTCGTTATGGTCATATCTATTTGATTTCTCATAAATAGGAAGCATTCAATTGTTTCATAAAATATATAAACTTGGTTGAGAATCAATTAGATAAGAAAATAAAAGCGTTACGAGGCTTTATGTGATGAGAAAGGAATTTAGCTGGTAAAACGGCGAGAAAGCCATTTGGAAAGGGAACAGTAGCTTTGTGTCCATTGCAATTAATTCATTCTGACATTTGTGGTCTAATGAATGTAAGGGCTAGACATGGGGCAGTTTATTTCATCACCTTTATAGATGATTATACTCGGTATGGTCATATCTATTTGATTTCTCATAAATCGGAAGCATTTAATTGTTTCATAAAATATATAAACTTGGTTGAGAATCAATTAAATAAGAAAATAAAAGCGTTACGAACTGATCATGAACAAGAATACTTGTCTGACAAGTTCAAGGATTTATGTGATGAGAAAGGAATAAACAGGCAACTAATAATTCTTAGAACCCCACAATAGATTGGCGTCGTTGAACAAAAAAATAGGACGCTATTAGAAATAATTAGGTCCATGATGGCCCAAGCAAATTTACCAATCACTTTTTGGGGTGATGCATTGCTAATGGCCACCTATATACTTAATCGTGAGCCCATAAAATCAATTATTAGCACACCATATGAGTTGTGGACTATTAGGAGACCTGACATGTCAGGTCTCAAACCTTGGGGGTGTGTAGCCTATGTTCATGATCTCTCTCACAAACATGGAAAATTAGGCCCAAGAGGGAGAAAAAGTATTTTTATTAGATACTCTGAACACTCAAAAGGATACGTGTTCATTGGTGAACAAGGTAATGAAGGTGTAACTGAATTTGAATCACGAGATGTAACATTCATAGGGGAAGATTTTCCCAAGCAAGGCGAAATAGGTAAAGAACTATTATTATATGAGACGTTTGATCAGAATGATTCTATTACGAAGATTTAAGATGAGGAATTTCAACCAAGTGGGAGCAATTCCATAAAAAGGTTCTCTATTATAACTGATCCGAGTGGGAGCAATCATATCCATCATGAATTAGTTTATGATGAACCTCGTTTAAGAAGAAGTAATCGAGGAATAATTCCCCAACTTCATTTTGAGATTGAAGGAGAAATTAATATGATTATTCCGCAAGAGGAAAAAGAGCCAAGGAATGTAAATGAGGCTCTTACAGGCCCTGCTAAAGTAGAATGGATAAAAGCAACGAAAGAAGAAATGACTTCTTTAAGCTTCAATCAAGTATGGGACTTGGTTAACCTCCATGATGGGCGTAAAGCAATTGGGAATAAGTGGGTTCTCAAAATTAAGCGAAAATCTGATGGCAGTATCAAAATATACAAAGCACACCTTGTAGCAAAAGGATATACATATCAAGAAGGAATTGATTATGAGGAAACTTTTTCACTTGTTGTGAAGTTTACTTCAATTCGTCTTATTTTGGCTATAGTAGCCAGTATGGATCTTGAATTACATTAAATGGATGTAAAAATTGCTTTTCTCAATGGAGAATTAGAAGAAGAAATCTATATGGAACAACCTGAATGTTTCATTAAAGCAGGTCAAGAAAATAAGGTTTGTTGGTTGTTAAAATCGATTTATGGCCTGAAGCAGTCTTCAAGACAATGGTACATTCATTTTCATAATGTACTCATTTCGTATGATTTTCAAATGATCGATGAAGACCATTGTGTGTATGTTAAGAGATCCAAAGATAAATTCACGATTTTATCTTTATACATAGATGATATATTGATTGCTTGAAATGACTGTATGTTCCTTAAGCAAATTAAAGATTAGTTATCATCTAAATTTGAAATGAAAGACATGGGTGAAGCTACATACATTCTTGGAATCAAGATTTCAAGAGATCGTTCGAAGAGATTGTTATCGCTTTCACAAGTGATGTACATTCAAAGAATTCTTGAACAATTCCGTATGCAAGATTGTAAACTAATTGATAATCCTATTGCTAAAAGTGAAGGCCTTAGTAAGAGAAATTACCTGTCAACACAATAAGAACGGGAACAAATGAAGAATTTTCCCTATACGAGTGCAGTTGGAAGTCTAATGTATGCAATGATGTGTACAAGACCAGATATTTGTTACGTTGTTGGAATGGTGAGCAGATATCAATCAAATCTAGGCCAAGCACATTGGAAAGTAGTGAAGAGAATATTGAGCTATCTAAAGGGAACTGTGGACTATGCATTATGTTATTAAGGCAATGATCTACGTATACAAGGGTATACCGATGCAGATTAGGGAGGAGATTTAGATGAAAGGAAATCTACCTCATGATATGTATTCTTACTAAACCATGGAGCAATATCATGGAAAAGTAAGAAACAATCTTGCATTTCACTATCCACAATGAAAGATGAATTTATAGCATTTTCAACTACCATACAAGAGGTTGTGTGGCTTCATCGATTCTTAGTGCATTTGGGAGTCACTAAAAGTGATCTTGATCCAGTGACCATTAACTGTGATAGTCAAGCTGCAATCGCTTATACTAAAGACCCCAAATTTCACTGTAAGACAAAGCATATAGATACTAAGTATAATTATGTGAAAGATATAGTTGCACGAATAGAAGTGAACATGAAATATATATCTACACGAGATATGATTGCAGACTCAATGACAAAGCCAATTTCTAGAGATGTATTCATTGGCCATGTAAAGTCATTAGGACTACGTAGATGTTGAAAAGTACTGATAAACATTTCTCTGTGTATGTTCACTCATCATAATGTCATTTTTTTTGGATATAATGTATGATAAAGATTGTACATTGCGTATCATTTGATTCATGAATATATATATGTTCTACATAAATATATTTTGGGATGAATCATAAGTATATGAGACGGATTATAGATTGGCCCTCTCACATGGGAAATCAACACACGGGAAATCACCTCAAGTGTTTATGCTCGCTAGAGATGAGGCATGTTTAATGTAAGTCGCAAGATCTCATCTTGCATTGTGTGAGACCCTTAAGGTTAAGAAGAACCTCATCATATACCCTTATGACTCTTATTTCATTCTTAAAAATTGAATTTAAGGTTTGTTGCTTTAACTTATTCCCAGAAGATCATGCAAGATGCGATCCTATGGAATAATTCTAGGAAAGCAAATTAAATTTAATTCAAAAGAGAATTGAGAACAGAGGAAGGTCATTTATTTTAGATTATTGACTAGCAGGAAAAATATTCATAGATGGCCATCGTCTCTTTAGTAGAGAACTTGAATACAGTCATGAAACAAAATTAAAAAAATGAGATCAAAGGAAAGTACAAATGCGAGATATGACCTAGGGTATAGCATACAATGTCTACTTCAGGACTCATAAGTCCTAGGATCATTTTGTTAAATCGAGATGTCATATACTCCTAACAGATATATGGCACTGTGTTCTCGTCACATGCTGGTCGCACCAGTTATTAAACAAGTATGAGCATTGCAAAGTTTTGTTAAACCCATCATGTGTGAGTGGGTGATGATGACTTATATGCACCTATGAGGGGTTTAATGGTCATTGTTCTTTTAATAACTACCAAAGGTAGTTAATTTTTTTTGTACGTAAAAACTAAAGAACAAAAATGAGTAGTCCTCTGGGTGTGTTGTTTTTCCTTCTACGTGATTGTTCATACGAAGAACAAGAGAAAAAACAGAAAAAACAAATATCTGCATATAAGTTGTTCTTTAACCGTGGAAATAAACAATAGTCCAAGTATGTGATTATTTGTTATCTATGCATATGAAATGATCCTGATTAATATGATCTAAGTGATTATGTTCTTGATTAGTTATTTCTAACACTTACAAACACTCTCACATCTCTTTAAAAATTTCGAACTTCTAATTTTCTTCTAAATTCTACTTTATTCTAAAAATTATGCTTTGTATTAAGCAATATGCCCGACTAGAGCAATTAGGATGAATTCAAGTTACAAGATGTGGAAGAAGAAACCAAGCAATAAACTTTGGCATGCCCTTACCGTTCTACACGGAGGAGGAAGGTAATCATTTATAAGCTTTAAATGCAAAAATAATTGTAGTTCCTAAGTACTTTGATTTTGAAACACTTGATAATTTGGCCGAACGTATCTAGTGGGCCCAATTTATACAGTTCCAATTTCCTGTCTATCAGGAGCTCACATTGGAAATTTTCACTTCACTAACTTATGACCCTATGAACCCCAAGGAATTGTGGTTTAGATTGAAAGGAAGAGCTTACGAATTGAATTTAGAACTCATGTGTGATATGTGTGGATTCCCGGAATCCTCCATCATCGATCAGCATGATGACTTTCATCCCTCTCAACACTGGAATGAACTTACTGAAATAGAGCAATTTCATGCCAATAACACTCATAACAATAATATACGATCCCACAAACACTTTCTATTGCTCAAATTTTATATTTTAACTAGTTTTTGACATAACAGAAATCAACAAGTGTTCTAGAAAGGAATGTTTTATGTTGTGGTGCATGGACCATAGTATTCCAATATGCACATCCACACATGTGCTAAATGCTATTATTGCAGCTCCTCATAAGAGCAGCAACAATCTAGAAATGGGGTATATAGTGTCTTCTATTGTGGGATATTTTGGCGTGGATAGAAATGGATTGACCGTTCATCTCCTTGAATTCCTAAACCATCACCACTAATGGTAGGTTAAAATCCTTGAGTCCCATAACATGGAACTTAGGGATATCAGCCAGAAGACACATGTCAGAATTAGAGCCAATTAGGCGAGCTCAAGTTTAGCCCCACCGCAATAAGCAAAGGACGACTTTACCATTGAAGAGTCTAAGGAAGAGGAAGAATATGGCTAAAAAGAAGTTTTCGACACAATCTCCGAA
The DNA here is from genome assembly GCA_027575705.1 of Erythroxylum echinodendron. Classification (NCBI taxonomy): domain Eukaryota; kingdom Viridiplantae; phylum Streptophyta; class Magnoliopsida; order Malpighiales; family Erythroxylaceae; genus Erythroxylum; species Erythroxylum echinodendron. The sequence goes on from JANZXR010349025.1 coordinate 7,488, forward strand.
ACAAACAAGACAGTTGTGGAGAACACCAGAAAGATGAAGGAGATGGCTTGGACACAATGTCGCCAGAGCTAGGATATCCGTCAGATCCACAAATATTTTGAGTCTCAGGGCATTCAGTTGCCACCTCCAACTCCATCACCACCTCCATCTCTATGAGATTTATGTCTAACCTAATTTTTCCAATTTTTCTTTTTCAAATTAACCTTTAGCTCTATTTTTCTTTTATGTTTATTTATATTTTATTTTTTGTTTACTTTAATTTCTATCTTTTCTTTTCTTTTATGTGTTATTTGCTCCCTTTTCACATTGAGGACAATGTGTTGTTCAAGAGGGATTATGTGTTTTGCTGTTGTATATGATTTTGCATATTGTATGATAGTTATTAGGTTGCATTGTGTGAATTGTTTGAATGTATCAATGGCTTAGATGGAGTGAAATTTATTTAATTTTAAATATAGTCTATTAGGTTATGAATAATCATTAGCCTGCAAAATTTGTGAATTAGGGGTCTTTGGATGAACATACAGCTTAACTAGGATTTAGTGTAAATTTAGCACCCTTACGTTGTCACATTCATTCATAATTTTAAGGCCTTTCAACTAAAGTAGCTTAACTAGTATTTTTCATGGAAATGAGTAGATTAAACAACAAGGTAGGCAATAAAATAAATAAATAAGTGTTTGTTAAATAAATCGCTATTCCGTTAACATTCGAGTTATGAATAAAGCTAGTAATTAATTGAAAACATGATATAGCCAAGTAACCGGATTGACACGTATCACAAATATGTGCCTTGACGTTAAAAAGCTGTAATGACATTTCAACCAAGCAGTTTGAAAAAAATATGACTTAGTCGAGTAACCGAATCAACATTCATTACCAATGTTTGTCTCCATGTAAAAAGACTAAGTCTATGTTAAATAATTAAAAATTATTTTCTTAAAAAAAATACCGAACTTGTAATAAGCTTGACATTTCATGAAAATATACTTAGGTATAGTTACAGGGTCTCTAGGACCAAAGAATTATTAATATATGTGTATAATTGAAAAGGGTAAATAAATTAACACTGAGATCTCGATTAATTTGCATATTTAGTTCAAAGCCCTTAGATATAGGTTTTGTATGTTAATGATTAGATATAACTTGTATAACTGTGTTTAAGATCAATTTTATTTTATGAACTTGAAGTCATTACCACATTATTGCATTGTGTTGTGTGTTTATTATATGCTTATTGTTTTATTTGCTTCAGGACAAGTAACTATGGGTATGTTGGTAGTTGTGATCTGCATATGTTTTACGTTTCAATTTGTTAGGTATTTAGAGTTAATTTGAGTGTTGAGTGTGTGTTTAGGTTTTAAGTTTATGTGTTTAAGCGTTTTTATGGTTTGAATGAGTCTTTGAGCTTAAATGTTAATTTTTTTAGGTACTTAATGTATTTGTTAGTGTTTCAGGGCCAAACGGCAAAGAACGAACAAGTTTTAGGACAAAACCCCAACCCACAACCATGGCACAATAGGCTACGATCATTCTAGAAGGACATCAGCCACTAAGATCCAGGCCACAATTGTGACACTTTGGTCACAAACATGATATAGAGGCTAGAACTAGGCCACAATCGTGACATAAAGGGTTAGACGTTAGCCACAATCGTGGTCAGCAGAGCCACGAACGTGGCCTACATTAGGTAGATACAAAAAAAGGTGAAAAAGTCAAGTTTTGAGGAACTTTTCAACTGTTTTGAACCCGAGCAAACAATAGGGCTTCCAAGGTATTTAAGGAACATAAAGAATAGAGAAAGAAGCCTTTTGCATCAGCCAAATTTTGAAACCCTAGAGAGCTTATCGAAAGAGAGACATGAAAAAGAAGCTGGATGCAAAATACTTCCTGAAATAGGAGGTTTCTCGCCATCGCTGCTTCCATCATCATCCATTCCGAACTATTTCTAGTTTATTTCCTTCTTAAAATTGTATAGAATTTGAGATATCCATAGATGATAGATTATTGAATGTTGAGGATATTATCTAAACTCACCTTCGGGATTTCGTCTTTGATATTAATGAAATTTGATTTATTACAATTTTATTAAGTTATTCGTGACTCAATTTCTGTTCTTAACAATTCGGTAACAAATTGAGAGGGTAAATTGAGTAAATATCATGAAATTGGGCTAACGAGAGTTAGGTAGTTTGATAGATAAAGAATTGAATCAAACCGTTAAATTTTTATAGCGAGAGATCATACATAGTTTTCAGTAGGTTATTAGACAATTTTAGAACTAAATTAAGTTTTGAGGTAAATTGGGAATCGAGAGATTACAATTTCAAAATCTAATTAGGGATTACTAATTAAGGTTAATGATTATAACTTGAGAGAGATTAATCCACCTTAAGACCATCTAGACCCGGTAATTGGATAATTTCATAATCAATTAGATTTTCATTAAATTCAGATTAAAACCCTTTTATCTCAATTGGTAGTTCCTAGGTTGACTCTTAATTGGGTTATGCAATTTTCTATCTTGTTTATAATTTCTGAGTTTAATTTTTAAGATTGATTCCTTGATTGATTAATTTTCTGCATTAGTTTGTTATTTTGATTTATTGCGAATTTAAGTCAAGCCTTAGATTTTAGGATTGAATTACTCCTCCTCGTGGGATTGATACCATAGATACTATGTGAATGACCCATGCATTTATAGTATTATCGAGGTCATAAATATTAAAGCTTAGCATACATAAACTGTCGATCAACATGCCTGGAAAGATCCGTAGCTACTCTTGTGACACTAATGTGTCGACACTTTGGTGTCTCCTGATATTGACACTTCAATGTTAGAAAATTGATTCTCTCATGATATTGACACTTTAGTGCCTCCTGATAAGGACACTTTGGTGTCGAGGCATAAGCCTCTCTTATTCTGTGATATTAAAAGGTATCTCCCGTTTTGGTCCTGTTACCTACTTATGTAAAAAGGATTAGCAGGCTAACTTGTTTCGTGTTTTGATATGTTCAATTTTGATATAAGTTAAGTGTAGTTTTGAGACAACTAAATGATGTTCTGATATAAACAAGATTTATTCAGATACTTTAAGGTTCTACTTTACGATTTTGATAGTATATTCAGATTTTTGTAAGTTTGAAGCAATTATATCATATATTTTGTTCTGATATGTTATACTCTATTCTGATGCAAATGATATTGGAATGTTTAGTAATTTGCAAAATTAAAGGTTGTCTGAGATTTGATATGTTTTATTGCATATGAATTCTAGATGATTGCTGGAAACAATCACTACATTATATGTGTTTAGATATTCCCCACTAAGCTATATGCTTAGCATAATGGTTTTGCCTCCGTGTAGGTTCCGATAAGAAGACTTGATTGGAACAAAAACAACCATAGTGGCCAAGAAGATTGTGTTTTATTCTAGGAATGTTTAGTTTGTTTTTGAGTTGCTATTTTTCATTGTAATAAGACATGTTCTATTTTGTTGTAAATGGTTTGTAATAAGCTTAATACAGTTTGGATTTGGACTTAAGGCTTGTATGTAATAAGTATCATATCTATGATATGTTCTAAATATGACCCAACCTTTCATGGATGAAATGTATATTCCTTGAGTTTTTGGAAATGCTTTAGTATGTTTTAGATTATGATGGTTCTATTTTATGTAGCATCTATCTATCCTCCCTGGGGGTATGTGGGTGTTACACAAGTGATTAAAGAAAGTGAAGAAGGATAGATCCAATCTTAGGTAGAACGGTGGGAGTTCATCGAACAATAACTTTAAACAACAAGATAAAACTGAAAAGATTGAAACAAAAGTAAAGAAAGTTCAATATCATGAATGTCAAGGATTCGTAAATGTGCAAACAGAATGCCCTAACACTTTGAAGAAGAGAAAAAGGAAGTCCTATACTAGTAATCAGAGTGAGAATGAATCCCAAAGTGTGTATGGTAGTGAAGAGAAATTTGTGAGTAATTTTGCGTTAGCTGCTTTGTATATGAAAAGTTCAGTTGCATGTGTAACAGTAACTAAAAAGGAAGAAACTAATGATAAAACCATGGATAAATTAGTCCAAAATTTTGAGAAAAACATAGATGAATCAGCCCAATATCTAACCTCAGATTATGATAGTGATGACAGTGGTTCAGATGACAAAAAGGAGGATATCTATAAAGCCTATGAATTAATGTATGAAAAATGGGTGTAAACATACAAGAAAAATGAAAAGTTAAAGAAGGAAAACCTCTCCATGAAGAACATCATTCAAGTGGAAGATTAGATTAGCTTGGTGAAACAAAATTGAAGTTGGTCAGTACAAAAAAAAAGAATAAGAATGTTAAATGGAGGTACAAAAAATTTAAAACAGTTGCTGGAAATTTGTAAGATTAAAGGAGATATCCAATGCATTGGTTATAAAGGTGAATATTTTAAGTCTAATGATGAGAAAGATGGAGCAATCAGATCTGTCTAAGGAGAAATCTCAATAAAGAATTGGAAGTTTATATCTATATGTAACTTTTGTGAGGTTATTGGGCACATAAGGCTGAAATGTTACAAGTTACTTTAAATGATATTTCAAAGGGCTCAAAATTGAAAATCTATACACTCATAGTTAAATTTCCATCAGCAACAACCCATATTACCAAAGCATACTTAGGTTATAAAGGGTCAATTACAAGCACAAATACATAAAGAAGGAAAAATAAGAAAATTTCTAGATTCACAGTTAGTTGCTACAATTAAAGAAACTGGTCAGACAGAGGGTTTGTTAGCTGCTTCTGAGGGAGAAAGCAACCAAACATCTAATGAAAAAGTTAATGTGACGAGAAATGAGCCCAGGTTTGAATTTCTTTGAGGGGTATAGGGGCTGTGTGCTTTACATTTTTTAAGTATAGTTTGATGTTGTTTCTTAAAAAAAGGTTTGAAGGAGTTAACATCTAGACTTTTTGAGTTTTTATTTATTGGTTTTCTACGGTTCAGTTGATTGGTGTGTGTCTACCTTTTACTTGTTGAATAGTATATTTTGATGTGAACATGAGGCATTGCTTGATGATTTGAGAATTTTTCTTTTGGATTTTGATTTACGGAGTTGTATCAAAACATATTGATGCTTGGTTGGAGACCTATATGAAGATTTGAGTTTTCTATGATTTAGATCTTTCAATTTTTATTATAATTTCTCTCTATATCGTGGCCTATATAAATTTGGGCAATATGCTCTCACATGGTTTATGTGAGGAGGAGATTGATTAAATTTGAATATGACTCGTTGAATGCATTATTGGAGTTTCTGAATTTAATCAGTCGTATGCGAATGACTTTGATATAAGTAATGATACTTTGGCTAGTGTTTTGAATTATGGGAAATTGTCATCTTGATGTGCTTATGATTCTTTTGCAGCACCTACTGCTGATTTTTATACTTCTTTTTTCACTAGGATTGTTCACATTAAAGGCATCCTTCGTTTTGGCATTGTTTTGTCTAAAAGGGAAGATACAGGACTATTTATTTTAAATTAATATGACTTTTCAATTTATGGGAGATTTCAAGGTATCTTTGTGACTATTAGTCTTTCTTTTTGGCATTTTTTTGTCTAAAGGGGGAGAATGGATGATGTACTGGCTGTAACTATTATGTTTACTTGGAGAACTTAGTTTTTTTTTGTTAACTTTGGATTATTATTTATTCAGATATTTGCCAAGTGCATTGTGGAAGTTATTTGGAACCTCATGTTCGATTAAGGGGATTTTCCTTTTGGACTTTGAATTTGATGTTATATGTCCAATTATCTCTTTTAGGGGATGTTTAAAATATGTGACAAATAATGCCAAAAAGGGGGAGATTATTAAAATATAGGTGATTATATCTTATTATTTAATTTTGGAATTATTTGATAATTAGACCTAGTTATGTTTATGTGGGACTCTAGCTAAGTTTTGATAAGGTTTAAAATCGTAATCAAGAAGGGATTCAAATACATATTCTATTTTTAGATAATAGTTATATAAGAAGAAATTTTTTTTGGAGATTTGATTAACAATTGAATATGTTTTGTTAAAGTATTCATATAAGTTTTGGGGCTACAACTATCTTGTTTTTGGAGTTCAAAATGATAAGTGTTGTTGAGTTTGATAGTCAGGATTTTATGGCTTAGATTGACAAAAATTATGCATCTAATTAGGTCGAGATTTCTTTTTATGTTGTTGATTTTTTGGTCAAGGATTACGTATCTATTGAAATCTTTGTTTGGCTATCTTATGAAACCTAGGTTGAAAGTGTGTTCGCTATGTTCTTTATGAGTTTTTTTCGTTGATTGAATATTTTGTTGATTTGTCTCTTGATTGATAAGATACCTGACTGGGTGATTTGGGCAAAAAGGTTATGTTTTAGCTGATATTATGATTCTTTTCTTGGTTTAGAGTTGTTCACTACCGTATGTCCCTTTTTGTTTAGTTATTAATTTATTGGGTAGTAGGCAACTATGGTTTTTCAATCAATAATTGAGTGATTCAGTTGGGTATTTTTATTCCACTTTTCAATGTCAATTAAAGGTCTTATTTTATTGACTGATTTCATGTTTGGCTCTTGTGTGACTTTGATGGAGCTATTTTTCTCCTTGGTTAGTCGTGACTGATGTTTTCCTGGTGCAGTCATGAATTCCTTTTGTTGGTTTATGTTTATGATCTGACTACTGAAGTAATCTTAGTAAACAACTTTCAGATCTGTCTTTGAAGAAGTTGAATTCAGCATAAAGTTATTCCTTTTTATCTCAGCTATTATCTTTGTTCATGTTAGTTATTGTTTAATCACTTGAGTTGTTTATTTCATATCGTTATCGTAAAACATTATTGAGAAAATCCTCTATTGAGGTTAGTACAAGGCAATAGTACTATTGGATGTGATTTACTTTCATCGATAGTGAGGATAAGGGTTGAGTAAGGGTTGAGTGAGTTAGCTCAGTAAGACCTTGTATAAAACTATTATCATCAGTGAAAGTATTAAGCAGGCTGAGAGCCCTGTAGACGTAGGCAAAGTGTACCGAATCGTGTTACCAAATTTTGATTTTAATTTTTATTTCACTTTTGATTTTTTTGTTTCCTTTTTTATAAAAAAACTCATAACGACTGTGGCCATTCATAATTTGTGGAAAACTACATTCTTGAAAATTTTTCATTTTTTTGTGGAAACCAGGTAGGATCTTTTGAAAAGCAATCTCTATGGTAAACAAGACTGGAATGTTCGCCTGTTCATCTAGTTAAAAATTTTTAGATATTACAAGAATACTTAAAAGTTTCAGTTACTAGTTATCATAATAATCTTCTTTGAGTTAAAAGTAGAATTAATAGTCAAAATTTTTTCATGAATTGATTATAATTTGGAGGATTGGATTAGAGAATCCCAACAAGGATTTAAGCAGTCAGACATGACAAACCAATGTACATGCAGGTTAAACTGATTGTCTCGAAGAGGGGTAATAGTGGTCCTAGAATAGGTAATCCAGTTGAGCAATTCTATAGTTTTGATTGGTATAAAATCTACACTGAAGGATACTCCTGGTCGGTTAGTGAGAAGTACATTGCCTGTGATTCTGCCACATTACTTATCAAGCATATTTCCATGATTTATTAACGAGAAATATGCAACCATTAGAACATTATTGGCCTATATAGGCTAGGAACAAATGCAAAGCCATTAAATTCATTGTTAATTGACATGGAAAAAGTAAATCTACACCAATTCTATTATGCTTTAAGTTTGAAGTCTACAATAATTGCCTTTTAAATTCATATATTATAGCTTTAGTAAGTGGTAATTCTTCTAGGCGTGTGAACGCAATAATTGAGATAAAGACTAGTGCCCATATAATCATAAACATGTAGTAGTTAGTAGTGTTGGTTTATGCCCTTGCAGCCAACTTATTTTGGTTGTAAATTTATTTTTATGACATTATTATTATTTAATAAAAGGCTTTCTTCATCTTTGTGTATTTGTTAATTATTTAATTATCAATCATAAAAATAAAATCCATGGAATAATTATTAAGCAATTAGAAATTACAATGCAATTATAATTATGAGATTCAAATTGCATTTTTATATTATTCCTAAAATGTTCATAGTCATAGTTTCATCAAGACGGGGTATTGATGAAATGATTAGACTAGCACATGTTTGCTTGTTTCTTATAAAGAAAGTAATTGATCTTATAAATTAAGTTTCTCCACACTTAAACAAATATGTGGGTGCTTATTAGAGAATAAGTTCACTGAACTGACTCGATTATGAGAATCCCAAATGGAACATTACTTGTGTTTCTGCAGATTATCTCATAATTATGGTTGTATAATTGATCCTCAAACTCAAGATTACCAAGGTATTTGTGTGGGAATGACTGTGTTTTGATGCTACTTATGAATCGTCATAGGATAATTCAGTCGATAGTAATTGGATACAGTATGAATCATATGTAGATAGTTAAGTCAGTCAATATAGGATTCTTTACTCTAAAGTAATTAGAGAGAATATTATACTGTTCTTGATTAGTATTGATTTATAGAATTCTCTGGCCAAAGTGAATTGACATTTGTAAAAGAAGCTTTCAAATTTCCATTATAAATCAATTACTAATTAGCAAGAACGAACATGATTAGATGATAAGAGCAGACACTAAATTTATACTCTATCCAATTAGAATACTAAATGATGAAATGATTAAATTATAGGAAGAGCATCATAGATAAATTATTAATAGTTCAAGAATTACTGAAGAATTATTATAGGAAATTGAATGAGATCAATTGCACCAAAAAGCATATAATTAAGTTTAATGGAAATTCTTAACAACCTCCTCAAAATCTTCAAGAATCCTATTGATTAATATTCATTATTAAAGATTGTTTACTCTTATCACAAATGGTTGATAACAAATTAGATAACTAGAATAATAAATAACTAATGTTTTTGAAAGGAAATTATGAACAAAAGACCGTATCACTTTCATTCCAATAGATAATAGAGCATGTTCCTTCTATGATTGTTCCTTATAAAGGCACAATCGTATCTTCTTTAAGTGTTCTTTTTCCTCAACAATCTAGAAGCATTCAATATCTTAACAAAGGCAACTTCAAATAGGACTCGAAAAACAAATACATTTCAAATATCTCTACTATTAATAGATAGGACTTTTGATTATCAAATTAGCTTTTAGTTGTTGTGTTTATATCATCTGGGAAACACTACAAGAAAATCATACATTAGCAGCAAAAATTTACTAATAGAAACAAAACCAAAGCTAATTACCTATGGAAAAATATTATCTGTCAGTAAAAGCGTCATGAAAATTTTCATTTTATGTGGACACAATTGTCATCGATTAAGCTCGAGGGAAAACATTCGCGCAAATTTTCCAATATAATATTGCGACAACTATACCATGCCCATCGGTAAAAATTATGCGAATACTTTCCGCAATTAAATAGCATTATAAATTTACCGACAGAAATAGTTTCGTCAGTGAAATATGCTTTGTTTAATAGTTAGCTTTGATTGTTATTGATGGTATATAATTCGTCATTAATTTTGCATAGGTGAACACTCTCTGTCGTTAAAACACTACGAGAAATTACAAATTACCAACGGAATACTGAATCCGTTGCAAAATAAGGTGGCAAGATATGGCACGATATTTAGTGAATTTGAATACCGACGAAAAATATATTTCTTCGGTAAATGATGAGTTACTTATAAATAAAACAACGTCGTTTGGTTTTAATCCAAACGACGTCATTTTAGTTATCATCTTAACCCAACCCCTACCCCTCTGCTAGTTTTCTTCCCTCCTCCCTTGGCTATCAGTTTTGTCCAATTTTCCTTGCTTCCATTGTTAATTTCTACTTGTTTTTCAACCCATCGCGTGTCATTTTCAGGTAAGCTCTCTATTAGGTTTATTCTTTCCCCAAAAAATGAAACTCTCATATGGTTATATATATGTATGCTGTGGGTGTTGGGTGGTTGGTTTTTGTGTGATGTTTTTTGGTGTATGCATTTTTTGTGTCATTGTTGGTTTATTTATTATTTACATGTATTTTTGCTAGTAAATAATAGCAAATTGCATTTTTTTTTATTAGTTAGAGATAATACACATTGTCAATGAGTTGGTCGATTAAATGTCCCTTAGATAAAGACTTCCATGTTCAGATAATCCATGAACTTGTTTTTTTATGTTAATTTGAAGATACAATTGCATTTAGATATTGAAAATGATCATTCAACTTTTATGAATATTCATCCTCCCCTTTTGGATGCATGTTGGGTAATATTAGGTGTGATCAATCAATTCACTTTATGAGTAGATTTTGTGTCTAATTATAATTTGAATTTTTTTTATGATTATAAAATTCATCCTCCCCTTTTGGATGCATGTTGGGTAATATTAGGTGTGATCAATCAATTCACTTTATGAGTAGATTTTGTGTCTAATGATAATTTGAATTCTTTTATGATTATAAATACCTGAGCATTTAGGTTTTGAACATTTTTATGATATTCTAAAGTTACAATAACACTTTTATAATAGTTCTTAAGTTTTCACAAGTAATCATTCATTCATTGTGAAATGATTATAAACCATTGAGCATTAAAGTGAACAAGCACATTTTATTCAAGTTGTTAAGAAAATTTAGCATTGTATCTCTTATAGTTAATCGACCTAAGAAGGATTTAAGGTACTCGTAATCTTCAAAAAAGATTGTATAGGAGTTACTTTTTATTTAAGCAAAGATTATTGTAAGGATCTTCCTTTTCAGTTAGTTGAAAGAAGATTTCAATTGATTCCTAAAAGAGATTTAGGAAGTGGATGTAGACAAGGTTTGATTATTGAACTATTATGAATTAGTTTGTAATTTATTTTTCATATGTTCTTTATATTATTCTTATTCATTTGATTGAAATTTCCTATATTTTTTATTAATATCATCATTCAACTTGAAATCAATAAAGTTTTATTTTAAGTTGAGAAAGTGTTAATGTCATTATTATTCATGTTTTTAATATTTAATTCATCTTTTATTATGAGTCAATGTCCTTAATTTTATGTATTTCATTTCTCTAGCAGTTACGACTTGATAAAGGTTGAAGTTAGAGTTTAAGCAAGAGTTTAAGTTCAAATAGGAAGCCAAAAGTTGTAGAAGCAAACTGACCTTGGACACATTCAATGAAAATGACTAGTAGCACAACTTGATTTGGAAGTTTTCTAACAGGATCAGGAAATATTTTTGTAAATATCTCTTAGAGATATGATGGGAAACTTATAATAGTATATTTAAAATGGATTAGATATACTACTTTTAAAAAATTTTATTTTATTATTCAAAAGAAGAAAAGTGAAGGAGGATTTTTTTTTTTGGGCTTTGTTTAGGAAGAATGCATTATCTTTTAACTTTAGAAAATGCAGGACAAGTATTTTGTTATCTTCTTTTGGAGCACGATCATAGTTGAGAATGACTTTGCAAGGCTTAATGCCTTAGTTTTTGTTCTTAATGAAATTTCTTCAGCTATTCAATATTAAATAGTTGTCGACTTTATTTAAATGATTGTATTCATTCTCAATCCATTGGATATATATTGATTTTCATCTTTTTTCTCTAAAGAAGATGAAATTTTATTTTGAATTTTCACCACAATATTATATATTATATTACATTATAGAATACATTCTACTAGAAATATATATATATCAATAACATTCTATAATTATAGTCAAAATTAGAATTATATATAATAATATCTATTTATAGTTAAATCTTTTTTGTTAAATCTAAATCCATTTTCATTTTATAGTTAATCTATTTTATAGTTAATAGGTAAATCCATTTAGAGTTATAATAATCTATTTATAGTTATAATAGTAATAGGTAAATTTAGAATAATCTAGTTCTACTAATAATTTATAAGGATAACGATTTATATAATTAGTTTGTTTATATAATTGGAATAATTAATTTATAGTTATAGTTTATTTAATTAAATTTTTTTTGTTCATATCTTATCCATTTTAGTTTATACATATCTTTATTATATTATAATTATTTTTATTATATTAAAATTATTTCTATATATAATAATTATCTATATATAATAATTTATTGTAAAATAATGAAAATAATTCAAAATTTTGAATTATTTTTTTAGAATTGTTGTTTTTTCACATTCTATTTCACTTTACATTTAATTAGACATTTTACATTTAATTAGATTTATTTGAATTATTTTTACAAATTTAAAATTACAAGAAAGTTTGATCCCTCCCTCTACTTTTTTTGTTTTCTTTATTTGTATTTTCCATTTTAGAACATATAATGAACTTTAATGTATCCAATATTTCTAATTAGAAGTAGATATTAGGATTACTGTACTACATTAGCAACTAGAATTCTAAGAAGAATATTTGTCTGGGCTAAATATACATAGTACATGTGTATATTTACTTAATACATGGGTTAAATGATGTTGGACCCCGTTTCCGAAGTCCAAATCTTGCAGAAAATCATAATAATTGAGCTATTTCCAATAGAGAACACCTTAATCATTATCGGTTCATCTTCTCAGCTCAGCTTTTTGAATAGTCGACTAATCCATTGCAACCTGAATACCTCAAGGAACAGCGTTGGCGAGTCCACTATTTTACACATATACCAGCTTCGAGGCTATTAGTATAACTTTTTCTATAGGAATCCAATTTCGGATTTCTTTAGTTAATTTGATAGAGGACTTTAAGAGCTACAACTTTCATGAAGACTTCAAAGACCAATTGTATCTTCTAAAGGGTCAAAAATAGGGTAAAAGATAAACTGTGAACAGTAACACAAGAAGTTGTGAACAGTAACATAGATGAAGTCTGTGAACAGTAACACAGACGAAGTCTGTGAACAACAACACAGACAATATTCTTCAACTAATATAACTTCTTAACTCCTTCTTATAATCCTTGGCCTATGATCTATCCTCTATGTTTTATCCTTTGTAGTTGACTTTTATCTTCTGTGTTGACCACTTATCGTCTGTGGTCTATCCTCTGTAGTTGACTTTTATCTTTTGTGTTGACCACTTATCGGCTGTGGTCTATCCTCTGTGTGATGACGTCTCCTCTATGTTCTGACATCATCACCGACGATACTTCTCCTCTTTATTCATCCTTACGTCTGTGTTCTGAGGTCAGCAAAGACGATACTTTTACTCTTTATTCCTCCTTTCCTCTGTGTTCTGACGTCAGCACAGAGGATACTTCTACTCTTCATTCATCCTTGCCTCTGTATTCTGATGTCAACAAAGAGGATACTTCTACTCTTTATTCATCCTTTCCTCTATGTTCTGACGCCAACACAGAGGATACTTCTACTCTTTATTCATCCTTGCCTCTGTGTTCTGACGTCAGCACAGAGGATACTTCCACTATTTATTCATCCTTTCCTCTGTGTTCTGACGTCAGCACAGAGGATACTTCTACTCTTTGTTCATCTTTTCCTCTATGTTCTAATGTCAGCACAGACAATACTTCTCCTTCTAAATTTCCCTTGCCTCTATGTTGTGACATCATCACAGACGATAGTCTCCTTCTAAATTTTCCTTGCCTCTGTGTTGTGACATCATCACAGACGATATTCTCCTTCTAGATTTTTCTTGCCTCTGTGTTGTGACATTATCACAGACGATATTCTTCCTCTATATTTTTCTTTTGCATCTTCCTTATTTAATGCAATCCAGCAACCTTCTCAACCACTCTCATTCATTCAACTCTCAGGTCAGAAATACACAAACATAAATATCCACCGCTTCTCAAAATTCTCAAAATTATTTGATCAACACATGTAACCGAAGCTTAACATAAATCATAATTATGCGCGGAATTATACATATATTTCATTCATCCCCAAATGAATATCTGTTTTACAAGGCTTTAATAACCTTACAAGTGATAATACATCAGTACACTTAAACCAATAAAACTTGAAAGGTGGCTAAAGCCTTAAGTTCTCAAAAATCAATCTTAAGAGTACAAAAGAAAATATGCAGACTGGGGTGCTGCCCTATCTCTTGACTTACTCACTGTCTTGTTCTTCACCTGAATTGGGTAACAGGTTTATAATTTAGGAACAAGAAAAAAACCTTTTTGCACACATAAAACATGTTCAGTTACAAACCATGCATGCATTCATCTCGTCAAACAAATAATGAGCACATCAGAATGGTTTGGGAAGATCCAAAACAGAACGTACTACACATATCCCTTAAGATCCTATATAGCCGTGAATAGAACGTACTATCGCAATTCCAATTCATGGTCTTGCGTAGCCGTGAACTTATGGGAGTCCATGAAGGAGCTCCATGCCACTAGCGAGCAGGCGGGATAAGCCTTTAGACAAGTGTACTTGACTTAACTTAGGGGACCTCCACAAACTCACATAACATATATATTTCATGTTCTTGAATGCTTACTGCCCAAAATGGCAATTCTTGGAAACTTGCTTTTCATATCCGAAAATATGGTTTAATAAATTGCAACTTTTTGAAGAAAAACATTTTTGTTTTTAAAACATGCAACAACATATAACACTTTCTGCTACTCCAAGCAAGAACAAGTAAATGCACATTTTAAAAATAATCGAAATCATTGAAAGAAAAACACTTATGGCTTATTGCTTCATCATAAAACTATAACCCACCTTAAAAATCCTTGCTTACTTAGGTATTAGACTTAAGGATGTCTTTCCTTTTGCTTTTCTTGCCTCTCTCGAACCCCTCCTTGATTTCCTTCTTAAAAGACACAACTCTCATTCAACAGAAATTCGAATTTGACTAACCCATAATGCACATTCACTAAAATGGATTCTAGAATACTTAAATCATATATTTCTTAAGCTCTTTGAACCAAAACCTTTCAAAACTCCAAGAGATAAAAACTACCTACCTTGAATCCTCACAAAATAATGAGATTCTTGGCTCCAAAGATGGCTCTTTCCTTCCTTTTTCTTTTTCCCTTCTTGAGAAACCTCAGATTCTCTCTTTAAGCCTTAGAAAAATTGGGAACTATTTAAAAGCTCTATTCTTTTCACTCTTCTTCAAAACCTCATCTTTTCTTTCTCTTCTTTTCTCTCCCATTCTCGTTTTCACTCTTCTAAGATAACAAGACAACAATTCCTTTTCCCATTTTACCCTTAATGAGTCCCAAAAGTCCACTTTA
>JANZXR010349036.1:0-22739 GCA_027575705.1 Erythroxylum echinodendron
ATTCACTATTTATTATTCATGTGCATATATGAATGCATGAATATGTCAAAAACACTTTCAATAATCCTAACCCAATCTAAAATGACCAAAATACCCTTCCCATAAGTGAGGGGATGTTACATCGGTTCTCTCTAATTTCTCAACATCAACTTCCTCACATAAATCCTTTTCTTTTACACTCTCATCCTCATATACTTCTATCACTTCATCGAATTCCTCTTTAATCTCCTTCACACACTCATCTACAACATCAATTTTCATACACACATTACCATCGATCGGTTTCTTCAAAGATTTTTTCATATTAAACTCAACATGTTCATCATCAATTCTTAGCATAAGTTTCCCTTATGCACATCAAATAATGCCCACCAGTATTCATAAAGGCCCTAACCAAAATCAATGGAAAATTCTTATCAGCTTTAAAATCCAACATAACAAAATCAACGGGAATTATAAATTTGTCCACTTTTACTAATACGTCTTCCACAATTCCAATTGACCTTTTTATGGATTGATTTGTAAGTTGAATTAGCATGGATGTTGGTTTGAGCTCTCTTAGTCATAGTTTCTTGAAAATAGACAAAGACATCAAATTAATACTTTCACTCAAATCATATAAACATTTAGAAACTTCAAAATCACCAACAACACATGAAATAGTAAAACTCCCTAGATCTTGTAATTTTGAAGGCATTTGGCTTGAGATGATGGAATTGCAATTTTTCGTCAACGTTACCGTCTGATTGTCTTCCCAAGTGCATTTGTGTGTAAGTATATCCTTCAAAAACTTTGCATGCTTGGGCATGCAGTCCAAAGCTTCCACCAATGAGAAATTAATCTGTAACTTTTTCAGTTTCTCTAAAAACTTAGAAATCTCAGTGTCCACCTGATGTTGTTTCACCCTCTGTGGATATGGAAGTTTGGGCTTGTACGGTGGTGTGGTACATAAGGCATTCCGTCTTCCTTTTCTTTCTTCTATTTCCTTACCTTTCTCTTTTTCTTGGTTTTCATTTTTCATACTTGGTTCTTCCATCTACTTTCTGCTTCGAAGTGTAATAGCTTTGAGTTGCTCTCTTGTAACGACCTCAATATTAGTCGGCGAGCTACCTGCACTTCTAAAAAGTAAAGCATTAGTGAGTTTACCTACCTGAACCTCCAAGTTATGGATCGATGAGGCATGGTTTTTCATGATCTGGTTTAACTTTGCCTCCATCCCTTTTTGGCTTTCCTCCTAGCTAGCAAACATTCTTTTCTGGTTCTCTTCTTGAGCTGCCAGTTTGGAACCAAAAATCTCCATAAAATTTTCTATTTTTCTTTCCATCAATCCAAGTCAATCTTGCTAAAATCTTAGATGTCCTTATGGTCTCGCTTGGCCACCTTCATTATTAGTACTCCAAGAAAATTTTAGGTGGTTTTTCTACCCAGATTATAAGTATTGGAATAAGGGTTATTAACTCACTAGGGCTGGCCCAAGTAACTTACCTATTTAGTACCACCAGCTCCCCACAGAAAACACTTAGATAAGCCATGGTTGTTCTGTCCACACAACTCATATTGCACTTGCATCACCTTATCTATAGAGGTAGATGCTCCTTGCATCTTGTTCAATTGCTTCGTAAAGGCCATGATTTGAGTCTGCAAAGCAGTAACAGAGTTAATGAGTATCATACCATTTTGTTCTTTCTGCCTCTATCTGCTCCTCTCATTAGACCACATATAGCTGTTACTCGCCAATTCTTCCAAAAGATCATAAACTGCTTACACAGTTTTCCTCATCAATAAACCTCCAGCAGCTACATCAATAGTTCCTCTTGTGCTTGGATTTACGCCATTATAAAACGTCTGTAGTAGGAACTCCCTCAGAAGGTTATGATAAGGACAACTTCTCTGCCATTCTTTAAATCTCTCCTAGGCTTCATAAAGATTCCTTATCATTCTGCTGGAAATTCGTGATCTCCTTGATAATCCTTATCATCTTCATCAACGGAAAGTATTTCGCGAGGAATGCTTGGGCAAGCTGCTCCCAAGTAGTAATCTGTCCCAAATTTAGTGGGTTGTACTAAGCCTTAGCCTGATCTTTCAACTTGAAAGAAAACAATCTCCGCTTCATTGCATCGTCAGACATTCCATTGAATCAAAAAGTATCACAAATCTCTAAAAAATTAGCGATATGAGCGTTCGGATCCTTGTTGGATAGCCTATAAAATTGCACACTATTATACAAAATGTTGAGAAGTGTCGGCTTTATCGTGAAATTGTTCGCTTGAGCCACTGGTCTCGCAACTCTTTAAGGATCAAATCCTGACTTCATGAAATCCTTCAGTGTCCTCTCCAGTCCTCCTTGTTCTCCTTCTTCAGCCATATCTCTCTGTGTAAAATTTAGATGCTTCACTCTTTTTAACTCTCTTTCGTGTCTTTTGATGTTAGGAAACTCGTCTTCAGATGTTAGGAAACTCGTCTTCACTAACTTCTTTTGCTCTTCTCGTACTCCATGTGTTTATGCACCTATAAATACATAAGGAAAAGTATCAAAAACTCTTAAATCAAAGTAATCTAAATTAAACAAGATGCTAAACAATCAATTCTCGGCTCAAAAATTTATTTAGTGTAATGTATTCAAAACAATTTACTCATTTTATATTCAAACATTATAAATGTACGAGTCGTGACTTATAGTTGGAAAGAAGATATCGATCATGTAGGGATTAATGCCCAGACACCATTTAATTCAGATCAAACCTTGTTTAAGAAACGAAGTTGTTTAATGGAAATAATTTGGAAAATTAAATTAAAACTGAAAGACTGATAATGAACAATGAACAATACCAAAATGTAGAAAATTGGAATTCAAGAATCTAATTACTAGAGATCACTTTCTCCTTATTTTGTCTCCCTCCTATTTTATTAATCGAATTATGTCTCACCTAAGAGTTTTGAATGTATTAACTACCTTCTTTCAAGGTGTAATTAATTGTTTCTAATCAAATTAAATGTCAATTGAATGATCTCTCAACCTACCTAATCACTCCACCAATTTAGCTAGTTATTAAACTATTCTATGGGTCATCAATTGAATTAATCGAGATCTCTCTTTTAACTAATCAATTAATGTAATGATTGCAAGTCTATAGGTTGCCAACTCTCGTTGTACAATCCTACAAAAATAACCTTACTCTCTCGATTTATTGTAAGATAGAAATAAAATTAACAATCATCAAAGACAACTTTCATTCAATTCAATAAAATAGGAGTTTAACAAAAATAGTTCAAAAGTAATCTTTAAAAACAAATCAGCCACTCATGGTCTCCATAACATCGCCACCAATCAAATATTCCATTATACAATGATTATAAGAGATAAAATCGACAAAAAATTGAACTCCTTCTCTTCTTTGCCAAAATCTAGAATTTTTTATATTGATGTGCTATTTCCCCGATTGTTGTTGATAATCCTTGAATCTTCACCTTCCTCAAGACTCAAAACTTGTTTTCTTCACTCAAGAAGGCTCTTTTCTACAGAGGGTTTTCATCCTCTCTTCCATGGAGGCTTAATTATGTTTTATAATCCAAAAATCCTAAAGTTTAATTGACCCCACATAATGTCTTGGATTATAGTTCCCATGATCGTGGGAATTGGCATGATTCCTACGATTGTGGGTTTTACAATAGAATGTCTCCTCTTCGCTTCTCCTCTTTGTTCTCTAGCTCATCTCCAAGTTGCTCAATCTTCCTTCCCATATAAAAATAATCGATTCTTACCCTAAATTAACATCAAACATAAAAGAACAACAATGAAAATCAAACTAAATGAAAACATGCAAAATGAATCCTAAACTACAACAATAATAAACTATTATGCAAGAAACAAATGTCAATTACTTAGAAAAATATAGACTAATGAACAACTATCATTGATTTAGACGTTGGTCTAAAAGTTCTATTCTGGCACTTACTAAACCTTTCGCCAAAACCACCCTAAGATTCACTATGTCTTTTCATTTTATACTTTTGTCTGTATTCCCTTTGATCATCTCTCAACAGTTTCTCTATTCAGATCGAGGTTGCTCTTAACTAAGAGAAACTGCTCATGTTTGTAATATCTAGCCTTATTAGAATTTCCATATTCAGCCCATCTTCAAACCTCCTACACTTATCTTCCTCTGTAGGAATTAAGGCAGTAATATAACCCATCAGTTCATTGAACTTTATCTCACACTCTATGTTGGACACCAAATTTTTTCTATAAAATTTACTTTAACAAATTAACAAGCATGAATTTAAATTGGAATTCTTGAATTAACAATTGTTGGAGTTTAATTAGGCATATAATTAATTAAGTGCAGTTGCATAGATTAAAAAGGAAGAGTTAGAATTAAGTTAAGAGGTTAGAAGGCATTAGATTAAATATGGAAGGGTAAGCTTGAAAAGACAAAAGTTTATCTTAAACTAATAGGAAAAGAAGAGAAAAGAGTCGTGTATAGTAACAAAGAAAATGAGAGAAAGTCGTAGAAGAACTAGAAGAAGAGAAGGAGAAACCGAAGCATAGAAAGAAAAAGAAGGAAAGAAAGATAAAAGAGATACGAAGTGGAAGAAGAAGGTTCAGCTAAGTTTTAGGTAACTCTTTATCTATTTTCTTGTTTTGATAGAAGAAGAAAGTAGAGAAACTAGGTCTTTATGTGCCGAAAATGAAGAGAGAAAGAAGAGGAACATGAGATTTATGTTCTTATACTTTCATAAACTTTTAACTTGATCTTAGTTCTTCTAGTTCGATAAACTAAGAGTAGATTAAGTCTAAGCTCATTTTTGGATAATGGAGCTTTATGGAAGTTCTATTCGTATATGAAGTTTGAATGAAAATATATTTGTTTGAAGGGAACAAAAAACTTCGAAATCAAGAAAGAGGAAGAACAAACTTGAGCTTGGAGTTACAAGTAAATAAGTGGGTAATACATTTATATTCGTTACATTGATGAGCTGAATTATTTGCTTGTATCTATACTTAAATGCTTGATTTTATTCATTGTGAATGTGGGAAAAATAATCTTTGATTGAAATTATGTTTGCTTTGAAAGACTCTACTGCTTTGGTATTAATGAGAAGAATAAAAACACAAATTTCATGAAAATATGGTTATGATATGAAATATATAAGCATCAGAAATTTGCTTGTGTAAGCAAAAGAGATACCATTTCATACGTCACGTGCACGTTGACTTATAGCCTTCTCCCGGCTGCCCGCTTGTGACATATGAGCTCTGAAAAATGGACTCATTTCATTCATGGTATAAACTTCAGTTTCGTCATTTTGTTCTATGGGATTCTCTCAAGCCATTATATGTGTCCGTTTTGCTTTAAATTGCTAAACACGACATATGATTGAGTGTTATGTTTTGATGATTGAAAATTTTACCAGATTTAATTTGTGTAGGAATATGTTTATTTGTCAGCTTAAACCGTGGATAATGTATATTTAAATATGATATAAATTTATGTATATGTTTAGTTATGTGTGTGAGTGGTTCGTCGCTAATGGCTATAACTATATTAGCCACTGAGATTCCCAGCTCACCGTATTATCTTTCCACTCCTCAAGTGCAGAAATAGCATATCAACATTGAACCTTGAAAAAACTTCGGATGACTCCAAGAATTTCTATTTTGTAACTAAGTTAGTTCAGAAACTTTTGGTACTTTAGAAGCATATCAAGCATGAGCAATTCCTATTGTATTTTTGGATTATGCTACTGTTTTAACTCTTAATATGTAATTGAAGTTATGTGTAAACATTATTTTGATTAAAAGATGAAACTTTATCTTGTTGAGAAATGAATGAAAGAAGGGTTGAAGAACTTCTCTTTGAATAAATGCAGACATTTATTTCTCTGTTAAGTGTTAATTATGTTGGGAATAAATTTTTAGTTGTTTAATGGTTTTTGGATAAATTCTTTTTAAATAAATTTTTGGATTGGAATTATTTTTTCCTAGGAGTCTTATATGTATGAATTGAGTTTGTTGGATTCGGGTCTTTTGTTTTTGTAAGAATGTATATTGACAGTAGAGAGAAAGAGGGGATAAAAATATGTTTTGAACTTCAATGAATAAATTGTATTGATCTAGGCAGAATTAGACAAAATTGTCTCATAAAAGTTATAGTTCTTTCCCTTAGCTTTCTAACGACATAATGTTTGTAATTTTTGACTTCAAGATTGAAAGTTATGATGTTTTGAAGTAGGAGTATGTAGTCGATATTTTTCATAAATGTCACGATCGTGCACAAACACGATCGCAACGAATCCCACTATTCATAAAATGTCGCGATCGTGCATAAGCAAGACCGCGACTGCCCCCTTTTATGACTGTGACTTGTTGATTGTCACAGCCGTGACTTTTTCACTTCTTCTCTTTTTTTATTTTATTTATTATTAGTTTGTTTATTTGTTCGACTCCCAATCTAATTTATTTTCATGTCTATTTTATTTTATATGTTTGGGTATTTTTTTACTCCTACCATGAGTTCTTTTTATCTTTATCATAGTTTTATTTATTTATTTTACAAGTTCCCCAATTTTGGCACCTTGTCACCACGAAATAAGGACCGAGACTAGGGGTTGACATCTTTGGTATTAGAGCCCAAGGTTTCTAAGAATTACTAGGCTTAGAATATGTTATACTATGAAATATATTATGTGTGATAAAATGTTTATATTGCTAAATTGTTAAATTATTTGTTTTCACTATCGAGTTTATTGAATGCATTAAGTGACATGGATATCATGCATACATGTAGGAAATAAGATTAAAATGAAGGTGTAACGTGCCACCTCATCAAAGAACATAAGGAGTTATGCAAGGATTTCACCTGACTCTCCACCAAGAGAGGAGGGTACTGATAAGTCTATAGCCCCAGCGATTGCTGAGCCGACTGTAGGGTAGGATAGCGAGCCCTTTCAACCACAAACGCAGGAGTCTCCTCTTCCTCTGGAGTAAATGCCTAATCTATTTGATCCTAGAATGTTCTAAGCTTTTGTTTAGGCCATAGGATAGATGCCATCATCTTCTACCTCAGCATCGGCTAAACAAGGGAGACAATTTGATAAGCTAAGGAAGTATAGCGCAGTGGACTTCTATGGAACAACTGATCCAGAGGAAGCTGAGATTTGGTTGAGGAAGATAGAAAGAATATTGGAGCAGATGGATTGTGAAGATGAGGAAAAGATTGTATATGCTGCAAGCTAGCTATAGGAAGATGCCCTGCATTAGTGGGAAAGCATACTGAGGAGCCAGTTAAAGCCTTCAGTGTTAACCCGGAAAGATTTCCAAGCAAGCTATGAGAAGAAATATCTGTCTGAGGTGTATATCTAGAAGAAGCAGAGGGAGTTTTTAAGTCTCACCTAGAGGGAGATGACGGTGAGTGAGTATGAGCGCAGATTTACATAATTATCTAGATATGCAGCTGAGCTGATGATGAGCGAAGAAGCTAAGTGCCAAAGATTTGAAGTAGGATTGCATTTTGCCATTAGAGAAAAAGTAGTTGTGCAAAATTTTTGCAACTTTCAATAGTTAGTAGAGGCTGCTTTGAGGGTTGAAATGTGGAAAACATAAAAAGTGCAGTGGACAAAATGAGGAAGGGAAGAGAACAGCTTAGCAGGGGAGGTAATACACCTATGCTAGGAAGGAGTGTTAAGACTTTCCCTACATCATTTGAGGTTAGGAGCAGTGGTTCATGTAGGCTCAAACTGACGAGAACTATTTCTCTCCAAACATCGACTATAGGAGGCAGCAGAAGAGGAGAGGGGAATAAGCCATCCTTTCAAAAATGTGAAAATTGTGGCAAATTTCATAAAGGGGAGTGTTATCAACTGACTGGAGCTTGCTTTAATTGTGGAGAGAAAGGGCACATAGCTAAAGAGTGTTCGCAATATGTTAAATAGGTGGGAACTCAGACGCAAGCTTGAAAGAGGGCTGAGACTGTGGATGTTATGTCGGCAACTGAAGTGAGTAGTTCTAGTGGAGCCAAGAAAGTAAATCCTCTAGGAAGAATGAAAGGGCAAGCACCAGCTAGAGTATTTGCTACGATGAGGGAGGAAACAGAAGCAGCTTCAAAAGTTGTGATTGGTATGGTTAAATTGTTTTATGGTGATATTATTGTTTTAATTGATCTAGGGTCTACCCACTCATTTATTTCTTCAAGAATGATTATGCATGATAGAAATTTAAGTCCATTAGATAGTCCTTTGATGGTTAGTACCCCGATTGGCCAGTACGTCATTATTAATCATGTTTATCGAGAGTGTGAAATATATATAGGTAAGGTAAAATTAGTGGTGGATTTACTGCCATTAGAGATGAAAGGATTAGATGTGATTTTGGGCATGGACACCTTAGAAAAATATAATGCCAATTTAAACTACAAATAGAAGACAATAGAGTTTGAATTGGACAAAAGGGAAAAGGTGATGTTTGTGGGAGATAGGAAGGCAAGCCCACCTAAAATCATTTGAGCTCTAACAGCAGAGAAGATGATGAGGAAAGGATTTGAAGCATTCTTGGCATATGTGTTAGACACGAAGGTAGATGAAGAGAAATTAGAAAAACATTGCTATGGTCAGGAAATTTCCAGATGTCTTTCCGGAGGAACTCCTAGGACTATCACCATCTAGGGATATTGAGTTCACCATAGAGCTTCTTCCAAATATGGCACCAATATCAATTCCACCCTATAGAATGGCTCCGTTAGAATTGAAGGAGCTGAAAGAGCAGCTAGAAGAGCTTTTGGAGAAAGGTTTTATTAGGCCTAGCTCTTCACCTTAGGGAGCTCCAGTTCTTTTTGTGAAAAGGAAAGATGGGTCCTTAAGGATATGTGTGGACTACAGGAAGCTTAATCATGTCATCATCAAAAATAAATATCCTCTCCCATGTATAGATGATTTTTTTGATCAACTACAAGGAGAAAAAGTGTTTTCTAAGATAGACTTGAGATTGGGTTATCATCAATTGAGAATAAAGGAGTTTGATGTGTCAAAGACTGCTTACAAAACACGATATGGGCATTTTGAGTTCTTAGTTATACCCTTGGATTAACTAATGCCCCCGCAGCCTTTATAGGCCTCATGAATAGAGTCTTCAAGCCTTTCCTATACCAATTTATCATAGTCTTTATTGATGATATATTAGTTTATTCTAAGAGTGATAAGGAGCATAAAAAATATTTAAGGATTGCCTTGGAGACATTGACAAAGAAAGAGTTGTATGCTAAATTTGATAAATGTGAATTTTGATTAAGGGAACTAGTGTTTCTTAGACACATCATTTTGAGAAAAGGAGTACATGTAGATCCACAGAAAATAGAAATTGTCGTTAGATGGGAAGAACCCAAGAATGTAGCAGAAGTGAGGAGTTTCTTGGAACTAGCCGGTTATTATAGACGATTCGTAGAAGGCTTTTCCATGATTGCAACTCCTCTTACCAAATTGACAAGGAAGAATAAGAAGTTTATGTGGATAAAAGAATGTCAGAGGAGCTTTGAGGAATTAAAGAAGAAGCCTACAACTACACCAATTCTAACTTTGCCTTCTGTTAGTGATAGATATACAGTATATAGTGATGCCTCAAGGAAAGGATTGGGGTGCTTGTTGATACAAGGAGATAAAGTGATTGCCTATGATTCAAGGCAATTAAAACACTATAAGATGAATTATCCTACGCATGACTTGGAATTGTCTGCCAAAGTCTTTGTGTTGAAAATATGGAGACATTACTTATATGTAGTCACCACCAGGGTATTTATAGACCACAAGAGTCCTAAATATTGGATAAGCCAAAAAGAGTTAAATTTGAGGCAAAGAAGATGGTTAGAATTATTAAAAGATTATGACTTGATGATAGATTACCACCTGGGGAAAGCTAATGTAGTAGCAGATGCACTGAGTAGGAAATCTACTATGGCGTTTGTGATGATGATATGTCTTCCTTTGTTGAAGGAATTAGCCAAACTAAAGGTGATGTTGAGGCAAGTCAGATCTGGTAGTATATTAGCTAATTTTAGAATAAGGCCAGTGTTAAATGAGAAGACTAAGGACTTGCAGGAACAAGATGGGTACTTAGGCAAGCTCAAAGAAGAAATTAAAAATGGTAAACCCTTTGAAATAGGAATAAGAGGAGATAGATTGATGGTGATAGGCAACAGATTATATATTCCAAATATGAAAGAGTTAAAGGATGAAATTCTTGATGAGGCGCACAATGTTCCATATGTAATGCATCTGAGGAGCACCAGAATGTATAGAGATTAAAAAAAACACTTCTAGTTGAGAGGAATAAAGAAAGATGTTCTAGAGTATGCTGGAAAATGTTTGGTGTGTCAATAGGTTAAAGCGGGACATTAAGCACCTGCCGGTAAGCTTAAGCCCTTGTTTATTTTTGAATGGAAGTAGGAGAAGATTACAATGGATTTCTTAATCGGATTACCAAGGACCAGCAGAAAGCATGATGCAGTATGGGTGATTGTTGATAAGCTAACTAAGTTAACACATTTCTTGCCAATTAGACAGACAGATTCTTTGAATGCCTTGGTCAAGAAATACATAGATGAAATAATCAGAATTTATGGAATTCCAAGTTTTATAGTCTCAGATAGAGATCCCAGATTCACATCCAGATTTAGAGAAAGTTTACAAAAGGCTTTGAGGGATAAGTTGCATTTTAACATAGTTTTTCATCCACAGACTGACGGTCAATCAGAGAGGACAATAAGGACATGAGAAGTAATGTTAAGAGCATGCATAGTAGATTTCAAGGGTTTATGGGATGATCATTTGCCTTTAATCGAGTTTTCTTACAACAATTCTTACCACTCAGGAATTCAAATGGCACCTTATCAAGCTTTGTATGGTAGGAGGTGCAGAACTCCTATTTGTTGGGATGAAGAAGGTGAAAGAAAACTTTTAAGACTTGAGTTGGTACAAGCTACAGTTAACGAGATTAAATTGGTGAAACAGAGACTCAACGCGGCTCAAGACAGGATGAAGAGTTATACAGACACACACAGGAAGGAGATAGAATATGAAGTTGGAGAAAAAGTATTTCTTAGGGCCTCACCATAGAAAGAAGTCTTAAGATTTGGTAAAAAACGTAATCCTAGTCTAAGATACATAGGCCTTTATGAGATTATTAAGAAGATTGGGCATCTCGTCTATAAGCTAGCCTTGCCACAGTGTTATCCAAGATTCACAATGTATTCCATGTATCAATGCTAAAGAGATATAAATCGAATCCTTTGCACATAGTCCAACCTTCAGAGGTTAATTACGGGAGGATTTGACCTATAAAGAACAACCAGTAGCGATTTTAGATTCAAAAGAAAAGATCTTGAGAAGCAAGACTATGAAATTAGTTAAAGTTTTATGGAGGAACCATTTAACAGAAGAGGCAACATGGGACTCCTAGGAAGTTATGAAGGAGAAGTATACACACCTAATTGTAGCTTTAGGTAAGAATTTCGAGGACAAAATTCTTTAAAGGGAAGAAATGTTAGACCCTGATTTTTTTAAATTTATTTTAATAAATTAGCAAGCATGAATATAAATTGGAATTCTTAAATTAGAAATTGTTGGATTTTAATTAGGTATATAATTAATTACGTGCGGATGCATGGACCAAAAGGAACAGTTAGAATTAAGTTAAGGGGTTAGAAGGCATTAGATTAAATATGGAAGGGTAAGCTTGGGAAGACAAAAGTTTATCTTAAACTAATAGAAGAAGAAGAGAAGAGAGTTATAGTAAGAAAGAAAAAGAGAGAAAGTCATAGAAAAAATTAGAAAAAGAGAAGGAGAAACTGAAGCATAGAAACAAGAAGAAGGAAAGAAAGATAAAGGAGATAAAAAGTGGAAGAAGAAGGTTCAGCTGAGTTTTAGGTAACTCTTTATCTATTTTCTTGTTTTGATAGAAGAAGAAAGTAGAGAAACTAGGTTTTTATAAGCTGAAAATGAAGAGAGAAAGAAGAGGAACAAGAGATTTATGTTCTTAGACTCTCTTGAACATTTAACTTGATCTTTGTTCTTCTGGTTAGATAAACTAAGAGTAAATTAAGTCTAAACTCATTTTTGGATAATGGAGCTTTATGGAAGTTCTATTTTTATATGATGTTTGAATGAAAATATGTTTATTTGAAGGGAACCAAAAACTTCAAAATCAAAAGTAAAAGGAAGAACGAACTTGAGCTTGGAGTTACAAGTAAATAGGTGGGTAATACGTTTATAGTCGTTATGTTGATGAGCTGAATTATTTGCTTGTATGTGTACTTAAATGCTTGCTTTTATTCATTATGAATGTGGGAAAAATAATCTGTGATTGAAATTATTTTTTCCTTGAAAGACTCTACTGCTTTTGGTATTAATGTGAAGAAGAAAAACACAAATTTCATGAAAATATGATTATGATATGAAATATGTAAGCATCAGAAATTTGCTTATGTGGGAAGAGAGATACGATTTTGTTCGTCACGTGTACATTGACCAATAGCCTTACCCCAGCTGCCTGCTTGTGGTATAAGAGCTCTGAAAAATGGACTCATTTCATTCATGGTGTAAACTTCATTTTTGCCATTTCGTTCTATAGGATTCTCTTAAACCACTATTTGTGTGCATTTTGATTTAAATTGCTAAACACGACATATGATTGAGTGCTATGTTTTGATGATTGAAAATTTTACCTGATTCAATTTGTGTAGGAATATGTTTATTTGTAAGCTTAAACCATGGATAATGTATATTTAAATATGATAAAAATTTATGTATATGTTTAGTTGTGTGTGTATATGTGGTTCGTGACTAATGGCTATAACCGTATTAGCCACTGAGCTTCCCAGCTCACCCCATTATCTTTTCATTCCTCAGGTGCAGAAATAGTTAATTGACATTAAACGTTGCAAAAACTTCAGCTGACTCCAAGAATTTCTATTTTGTAACTAAATTAGCTCAAAAACTTTTGGTACTTTAGAAGCATATCAAGCATGAGCAATTCATGTTGTATTTTTGAATTATGCTAATGTTTTGAATCTTAACATGTAATTGAAGTTATGTATAAACGTTATTTTGATTTACAGATGAAACTCTGTCTTGTTGAGAAATGAATGAAAGAAGGGTTAAAGAACTTCTCTTTGAATAAATGCAAACATTTTCTTCTTTGTTAAGTGTTAATTATGTTGGGAATAAATTATTAGTTGTTTAATGGTTTTTGGATAAATTCTTCTTAAATAAATTGTTAGGTTGGGATTCTGTTTTGTTACGAGTCTTATATGTATGAGTTGTGTTTGTTAGATTTGGGTCTTTTGTTTTTGTAAGAATGTATATTGACAGTAGAGAGAAAGAGGGGATAAAAATGTGTTCTGAAAATTCAATGAATAAATTGCATTGATCTATAAATAATTAGAAAAGTTTGTCTTTATCAAAGTTGTAGCTCTTTCTTATAGCTTTCTAACGATGTAAAGTTTACAATTTTTTGACTTCAGGATTGAAAGTTATGATATTTTGAAGTAAGAGTGTGTAGTTGGGGTTGCACGATCGCGACAACCCAAATTTTTCATGAATGTCGCGATCATGCACATGCTTGATCGCAACGAACGTGGCTTTTTCTCTTCTTCTCTTTTTTTGTTTTATTTATTATTGGTTTGTTTATTTGTTCTACTCCTAATCTGATTTATTTTCATGTCTATTTTATTTTATACTATTTTTTTTAGGTGTTTGTGTATTTGTTTTTACTCCCACCATGAGGTCTTTTTATCTTTATCATAGTTTTATTTATTTTTTTTTACAAGTCCCCTAATTTTGGAACCTTGTTTCCATGAAATAAGGGTTAAGACTTGGGGCTAACATCTTTGGTATCAGAGCCCAAGGTTTCTACGGATTCCTAGGCTTAGAATATGCTATACTATGAAATATATGTGTGATAAAATGTTTGTATTGCTAAATTATTAAATTATTTGTTTGCACTGTTGAGTTTATTGAATGCATTAAGTGACATGCATAGCATGCGTACATGTAGGAAATAAGATTAAAATGAAAAGTAAGTTAAATGATAATGTTTTGTTGAAGGGGTAAAATGCCATATCGTCGAAGAACACGAGGAGTTATGCAAGAATCTGCTGCACCTGACTGTCCACTAAGAGAGGAGGGTATTGATGTGTCTAGAGCACCAGCAGTTGCTGAGGCGACTGTAGGACAGGATAGCGAGCCTTTCAACCATAAACACAGGAGTCTCCTCTTCCTCTAGAGCAAATTCCTAATCCGTTTGATCCTAGAATGTTCCAAGCCTTTGCTCAGGATTGAAAGTTATGATGTCTTGAGGTAGGTGCAGTCAGGGTTGCAGCATCACGACAATCCAAATTTGTCATGAATGTCACAATCGTGCACAAGCACGATCACGACGAACCCCACTATTCATAAAATGTCGTTATCATGTACAAGAACGACCGCAACTCCCCCCTCTTACCCCTGTGACTTTTTGATTGTCACGACCGTGACTTTTTCACTTCTTCTCTTATTTTTTTATTTATGGTTGGTTTTTTTATTTGTTCGACTCCCAATTTGATTTATTTCATGTCTATTTTATTTTATGCTATTTTATTTTATTTGTTTGTGAATTTGTTTTTTCTCCCATCATAAGTTCTTTTTATCTTTATCGTAGTTTTATTTATTTTATTTTTAAAGTCCCCCAATTTTGGCACCCACGAAATAAGGAGCGAGACCTGGGGCCAACACTCTGCCATAGAAAGATTGCCCTGCTTCAGATCTAGAAATTCCTTTATTTTTTTGTCTAAGTAGATCTTATGCATGTAGTTTTCCTTGAAGACTCTCAAAAAGTCTTCCCACCTTAAGTTATAAGGCCTGGTGGTACTGTCTAGAATAGTCTTCCGCCTTTAATATGCTAGGCCTTGCAGTAAGGAAACTATATAGTCGAACTTCTCATCTGACTCGTAGTCCATTTGATCGAAAACCCTCTCCGTTCTCTCTAGCCATCCCTCGACCTCTGTAGGGTCTATACTTCTGTAGAAGTCTACAGCCCACTGCTTTCGCAGTTTATCGTACCTATTTTCCCTTCTATCAGGAATTTTAATAGGCATTCTCTCAAGTTGAGATATCAAAGACTCTCTACTGGCTCCTACTGATTCTAGGTCAGTTGATTATCCCACTTGGTCACCTATAACGGATGACCTATAATAGAAAATAAATTTGATGACTACCCACATTTCTCACGATATTTCATATCTATTGTTCCTATATATCCCTATAGATGCCAAACTATGCTTTGATGCCAAACTATGATCCAACATATGCCTGTACATCTATTTGACATTTGCGAACATTCTGGATAGAAATAGTGCACTAGAGCAGTCACTTTCATTTATCTCATGGCATCATAATTTAAAACACGAATATCACAATATCTAAAAACCTAATTCCTCATTTCATTTCATAAAATAAAATGCACATTATAGCATTACAAACATCATCCATATATGTACAATATCAAAAGCAATTTAGAGTCTAAAGCTCTATTTATATAATGTGCTACATGATAAGGAATTATACAAAAATAAAGCTCTATTTATATAATGTGCTACATGATAAGTTTATGTAACTCTTCAGTCTCAGCTGACTGATCTTTGAGCCATTTCTTCTATTCTAAACACAAGAACTACTTTTCTTTTAGAGTCTTTTGGTGACTAAGTCACCTCTCTCGTACCTGAAAGTCAACGTTGCATCGCTTATAACAAATAACACAATAATTCATATTCAATTCGCATATCCATATAATTCACATCACTTCATAATAACCATGTTCATTCAAAGACAATTTTGTACATTTCTTTCACATTTCACATTTAGAAATTCATACAACTTAGTTTAATCATTCATATAATGCATATCAAATTGTATGTGCAATACTCATAAGACTCAATTTCAATTATTACATTGTTATGACCGAGTGCCTTTTTCACTTTCCCATATCCATTGTGGATACTAGACTTATTAATAACTATCCTTTATCTATTAGGGATACAGGGCTTATTATACATAGTGAGCCAGAGGCTCTTACCACATTCTGAGCTTTAAGCTCTTTTTCACTGGCGATTCCAGTCACAATTACCTTTATCTTATCATGCATTCATGTATTGGATTGCATCATATGTATTCAATCAATCACTTGTGTTCGATCATTGACATTCACAATAACATTCACATATCATCGAACCTAAATTTGGCATTCAACAATAATGTTGAGAACACTTATTTATGATGAATTCACATACAATGAACACTTCCAATATGTTTTTCATGCATCAAATGCCCCAGACATTCAATGTTCAGAATCAACATATTCACATCACATAATAATTCAATACAGAATTTAAATAAACAAAAAATCAGCATAAGACCAGCTAGGTTACTTATAGTTTGCTCGAAATAGCTATTTCCTCAAGGTCCCTGTAACGTCTAGATGTTGTCACTCTAATTGCTCTTCTATATCACACAACACACATTTACACACATTACAACTTTTCACAATCACATAAGTACTCATTTATGAACATACGTATATATGTTAAGTATAATACATGCTCAATGAAAATCTTGGGTATATTTCATTAATACATATCTCATAATTATTTAACATCATCTTCCAGTCATTCTTTGCTACCTAATACACTTTACTCACTTTAATCATCTAATTCATCATCAACTAGGCTCATTCAAGATCTCATTCAAGCCTAAATACATCATAAAGAAGTACCTTAAAATTAATTGGTTGAAATATCACTCAAAAGACAACCTGTTATTTTATATGTCTGCCCTATGATCGTGACAGAACCTTATGGAACTAGCCACGGTCGTGTTGAGACCAAACCATATTTCTACCAGGACATGATCATGGGGTGAGGGCAATGATTGTGTCCTGCATTTTCTTCATCCATTCTCATAAATTCGACATATTTTCTAACATCAATTTCACACCAAAATTTTCAGCATTCACATTCATTTATGCAACTTTATTTCATATTAATTTAACTACCAATTTTATTGCATTAAACTCTCAAAACTTTACTCATTTGATTCATCTTTTCTAACTTAATCTCATCATACATAAATCCTAACTCTTTCCATAATATATCTCATTCATAAAGCATTAAACAATTCATTTTCATAATTCACCATTCAGGATTTATAACCTCTATATTTCTACCTTAATTACTAATTTAAAACATTCACAATACAGGTCATACAAGGTCATTAATAATAACCACAAAACAGGACATCAAATATGTCTATATGTTCATCAATGTTTCAACACCCATTCAACTCCTTTATCATCTTCACCTTTCCTCAAAACTACTATCCTAGTTCTTCTTATTTCTAGAATATTACTCCAATACATTTCTTATACCTAAATTTTGCATTCACTATACCTTAAATTCCCAATTATTTCCTCACATAATGGGTTATATCTTGTTTCCAGAACCTCAAAATAAAAACACATATACATTTATTCAACAAATTTCCCCACACTTTTCATATACACGAAAATTAGACATAAAGATGTAGATTTATTCATCAACATTTTTATCATTTTCCCACATAATTTACCTTATAGGTCTATCTTAAATGATCCTTACAAATGTTTTCATTTAAATAACCCCATGAATATCATTAATGCACTAAAACAGAACATATTTTTACACCCACATTAAAGCATATATACTTCTCCATGATCATGACCATCAATCTCAAATCATTCATCATATTTGATTCATTTGTAACTACCAATGAAGATCCAAGTATAAATTACTTCATAAAACTCCAAACTCTTCAAAATCACCGAGAAGCCCTAACTCTTTAAGCTACACGTTCATCATCATGGGGGGGGGTGCAGTTAGGTTTTCTTGTGGCAAGATGAAGAAGACAATAAAATGGAAGTAAATGATGGATGAAAGCAAGGTGCAACATTAATGAAGGTTAGTGAAACAAAATCGCGAAGAAGAAGAAGAAAGCAACGAAGGAGATGAAATATTTAGCCAAGTGAAAGACAAATCAAGGATGCCTTGCAAGGATGAGTATAACGAGGGTGAGGTGTGAGGCAAGTGGCATGAAACTTATCAATTTCCACATGCCTCATTCTTATGGCTTCATTTGGTCCCATTTTTAATAACTAGTCCATTTGTCTCCCAATTTTCTATGACACTTGTCATTAAATCCCTGTCATTTATCAATTATTTCTACTGCCATATGACACTTATTTTTACTACCATAAATCAATTATCTTGCCCCTTGGCATTTTTTCTAGTCCCGAAAATACTCAAAATTTTAGAAATTTCTTAAATTTTGCCAAAATTCTAAATCAATATTCACACTCACCAAATCAATTTTCAAGACATATATCCACAATTTATCTCATAATCATATTAAAATCAATTATACCCAAAAAATGTCAAATTAATGCATGTACAATCATCATAATGTGTGCAAAAATTAATATTCACATGTGTGTGTATGCTATATTATGCTTGAGCATGAAATGCACTTTCTGACTTCTCAATAATGTCTCTCATGTATAATATTCTGGGGTTCTAACCCTTAGTATGGAAAAACGAGATGTTAAATTCTATGTGGGATCAACCTTAACTTATCACTAGCTATAGTTTTAAGTTTAGTTATTTTGTGCAGTATTATGATGCGCTACCAATTTTGACTTCATTGTCGGGGAGTGTGGTGCTTTACTTTTTATTTTTTATTTTAATTGGTGTTTTGTATATATTTGTTCATAATTAGTTTTTACATTTATTTATTTATATTTTCACGTTTGTTTGTGTTTATGTGTAAAATGGACACATAGAAGGGAGTATGTCACTGCTAGATATTGTTAATAATATTGATGGAAAATTTTCCCATAACTCATATTCTTAATCCTATATCCAAGTTTGGAGTGATCAAATGAAATTTAATTATGGAATATATAACCAATAAGACTACTTTCTAAATGAGTTGTAGGATGTACAACAATTCCCTTATAGACCATAAGCCTCTTATTCCAACCCAGGTACATTTCTGGAAGACGCAATTAATGCTATTGCCACTAATACTCTACATTTCTAGTAGGATATAAGGTAATTTTTACAAGACACAAGGTATAACATCAAAAATTTAGAGAGCCAGCAAAACTCGAGAATATCTTTGGAAGACTTAGTTAAGGCTATTGCTACTAATACTCAGCAATTTTAGCAGGATGTGAAACAATTCCAGTAAGATGCAATGTCTAGATTCTTGACTTAAGTAAGCTAGATGGATTAGATGGCGGGAACTATCAACTACCTGGAATAAAAAAGTGAAGAGAAGTAGCCATCTTAACCCGAGGTGTATCTAAGGAACGTTAATGCAGAAACCTTACAGAGTGTAAAAGAGCTTAAGAATCCTGAGAAGACTACTTAAGGGATTGCTAGTGTAAAAGAAGTGGAGAAGGAGCTTGAAAGAAACAGGTATATATCATTTATCTCGTAGGTAAATACTAAGTTCCAAATTGTTGTTAAGAATAATCCTTCACCTTTTCCTAGTAGATTGGAGAAACTAAACGAGGAGGAAAAGGGTGAAGAGACATTGGAGATATTCCAAGAGTATGGGGACTCAGTAGAGATTAAGAGGTTGAGAATAAGGAAGATGCTGAATATGAGAGGTTATCAACTTAGGCCCTATCCTGAAGAACTTTAAGTGGAGAAAGCACAAACTGTGACACCTGAAGATTATAATTTTGTCACATGATAAGGAAATTATAGAGTCGAGCCAGTGACAATAAATAAAGACACTTTTTGGGAGGCAACCCAAGGGAAGTTTTTTTCTTTTCCTTTACATTTTCACATTTTTTAGCATTATAATGGTGCTTTTAAGTTGTTTATTTCTTATATGCATGTGTGTTTTTAAGTTTGTTTGTTTCTTAGGTGTTTTTAAGTTTTCAAACAAAAGGAGATAGAATCAATACAAACAAACAAACATTTATTTTTAGGGTGCCACTGATGATTTGAAAGATCATTTCTTAATCTAATTGGCTTTAAGGAGGGAAAACTTCCCATCTGATAGTTGGGTATTCTTCTCAATTCCAACATACTTAGAATTTTTGAATATGATGTACTGATTGATAAAATGATAGCTAGAGTTAAAGGTTGGGCTGCTCATTCCTTATCTTATACTGGAATAATGGGATTGATTAGATCTGGTCTTTATGGTATTCAGAACTTTTAGTGCTTTGCCTTTCCCATTCCTAAGTCTATGATTGCCAAGATTCAATCTATTTATAGATCTTACTTGTGGAGTGGTGTTGATGCTAGTATGAAAGGTCAGTGAGTTAGAAAACTTTTACTCTTCCTAAAGAGGAAGGTAATCCTAGTTTTAAGGAATTGCTTGCTTACAAAAAAGTTGCAATAAGTCAACATTTAGCTAAGCTCTGTTCAGATTCTGCTTCAATTTGGAAAAAATGGCCACATATAAATATTCTTAAACATCAGTCCATTTGGTTTGTTAATAGTAGAACTAGTGATGTGTTGTATTGGAAAGTTTGCTAAAAGTTAGAGATGAATTGTTACAATTATATTCTCATACTTTGAAATTTTTTTAATAATATGAGAGGAAAAAATGGTAGAATAAGTATTGGTGCTGCTTATGATAAGTTTGAAAAGAAGGGTCCAATTTTCCTAATCACCCAGAGTATATGACATGGTTTTCACATCCCAAGATGCTTTTTGCTTTTATGGCTTGCTAAAAAAGACAGGTCGTATACATGTGGTAAAATGCAAAGATTAGGCATGGCTCATAGTTTTACTTTAGATTGCAAATTTTTTAGGCAACATATTGAAAATGCGAATCACCTATTTTTCAAATGTGCTTTTTCCTAGTCTATTCTATAGAGAGTATTGAATTGGCTTAGAGTTTCTTGCATTGATGATAACCTAATGTCTTAGTTGAAATGGCTTAACATAAGAAGTAAAAAGAAGTCCTACATTTGTATGATGGGAGCTGCTAGTTTTTTGGCTATTGTTTATTATATTTGGTGGTTTAGAAATCAAATTGTTTTTCACCAAAAAGAGGCTTCATTTGATAGCAGTGTTGAGGTTATTATTAACCAGCTGAAGCTTAGATTTAGTGTGTTGACTCTGCTATGTAATAGGATAATTAGGAGTTGGTGTAAGTGCTTAAATATCTCTCATAGAATAATTGCTAGTTGATTTCCCTAGGTATGCCTTAGTGTAATTGTTCTGCAATGCTTTTCAGTGCAATGGATTTTTTTCATTTTATTTAAAGAGAAAAAAATACATTTTCTCTTTTTCTATTAATTCTAGGACTATATAATCATAATTAGAGAGTGAATTGAATTGAAAATTTCATGGAAACTTGAGCATGTACTTTTACTCTTGTGATTGGTCAATATGCATTATCTTTAAAGAGAAGTGACTAATGGTATACATAAGTTAGTGAGACTTTTGAGCCTTTATAGACTAACACATCCATATCAGTCTCATTGTCTTTTGTTTGTGTGTGACCTTCATGATGTGTACATCTTAGCTTTGCTTTGATTTTTTACTCAAGACCACATTTTTATCACATGCATTAACATAGAAATGATATAGGCATTCTTGGTTTCACAGGTTACGTTAGCCAAATATCCTGCTTATTGATATGAAATTTTCCTTTGTCATACCCCCTTGAGCTTTATTAGTCTTTTCTTTTTATGCTAACCACATTACATGCCTTAAACCCAACCAAATGTCCTACCTAAACCTTAAAACTAGTGGAACATCTGTTGATTGCTAATGATTGTGGTTGAACAAAAGTAT
Source organism: Erythroxylum echinodendron (assembly GCA_027575705.1). NCBI lineage: Eukaryota > Viridiplantae > Streptophyta > Magnoliopsida > Malpighiales > Erythroxylaceae > Erythroxylum > Erythroxylum echinodendron. The sequence goes on from JANZXR010349036.1 coordinate 21,876, forward strand.
ACGTGCGGGGGCATGCATATATGTGGGTTAGTTATAATTGTTAGGATGTTACTTTATATCTTTTCAATGATTTCCATTAGTGATGTAGCTTCTTTCAATTTTTATTAAAAAGGAAAAAAGAAAAAAGATGAAAAGGAATAAAATTTTTAATTAAAATTATCAAGGAGGAACTGTACTTGTTTTTCAAAGTTATTCATGAGTATTTTTCCTACTAAAGTTGTATGGAAATGGTTATTTGATTACGATGTGAATGAGTGAGATGTAGTTTTCAAGGGTCACTCTTTATGGTTACAAAGTATTGTTTAAGATCAACTTTTATATGTGGTTTATGGTATGAGGGCTTGAATCTAAGGTATGCAACGTAGTTTTTGCATTCATCAAAGCTGATGGTACCTAGTTTTGAGTTAATGTTAGTTTTTACGCTTGATATTCTATTAAGTATTTTCTTGCTTCATTAGCTTTGAAGGATTTTACACTACACTATCCAAATACATCTCACCTTAACCATTGCCCATATTACAACCTTGAAAAGTCCTTTGATTCATGATTATGCGTGTGAATCCTAGTGGTGGAGAAATGAAATGATAAGCAAAGTCATGGAATTTCACGAACATGAATGGTATTTGATGTACATATTGACGAATGCTATAAACACACGTTGTCAAAGTTTACCACTAGATTACTCATTTTCTAAAGGTGATGATTATTGATTGATCATGAGTAGAGGCATTGAATGTTGAGTTTTTACTATGATTTTGAAAGTTATTTCTCTTTTCTTATGACTATCTGTAACACCCCATTACCCTAGGGTACGTACCGGGACGCCCGTAGGTCATTCCGACACATATCCTAAGATAACGGAGC
>JANZXR010349089.1:0-22726 GCA_027575705.1 Erythroxylum echinodendron
ATCCGAACAATGGCCTATTTGGTCCAATGAATCGAAAAACTCATGTTTCAAAGCAAATTCTTCATACATCAGCAACAGAAATCTAAAACCATAATTCCCTAAAAACATTTAGAACTCCTTATGTGGTTCCTCTAGTTGGACCTCTCTTTATGTCTCCACTTCCATTCTTTTCCAAGTAAAAGCCTTCAGGATTGAAGTAAGGGAGCTAAGGAGCTATGCAGTTATTAAACATATCATGCAAATAGATATGCCACCAATTTTTTTGTGTCTGTCTCTTAAGCTTATAATCTGGAAAATACAACCAAAGAAATGAAAGTTCATTAAGCTTCACGATCATCTTCTATACCCACAAGAACACAGAACCTAACCAACTAAATGCCGATCAAAATCTCGATCCGAAGTGAATCGCGATTCATTTAATCAAAATTGTTGAAATATCAGCAAAAAACACAAAAACCCTAAACAGAAACAATAATATAAACAGAAATAAACACGAAACCGTCACAATATTAAGGAACCTGTTAAATGAAAATAATATTAAGGAAATGATATAGTGTCTTCATTGTAAAACATACAGCAGCAACAAAACCCCATCTAGTAATAGGACCCCAAAAATGAGTTGTTCTGGAGCTAACAGGACTATTAAAAAATGCTTTGAATGAAGCCATGTGTGATGAGCTACTCGAATACCTTCAAAACAAAGTGCAAAGCTATAAGCTTGTATTAAGACTCAGACAGGAGAAGCATAGAGTCAAATACACACTCGTGGAGAAGCAAAAACAAATAAGATGAAGTTTTAGGGAAGCCAAATATATCGAACCTTCCAATGGTTAACACATAATTCAAAATGCAAATTGCGACGGTTGATGCAGAACCGAAAACTTCTAGTGGACTTCTAGTTTAATCAGGAACAGAAAGTAATATCTTTCCTCGAAAATTTCCTTCTTAGTCTATATAATTCCTTTTTCTTTTGTCCAATTCTAGTTATATCAAATAAAGAAACAAGAACAACCTATTTGAAACAAAAGTAGTAGAAGCTCACCCTTCTATTCTTCACACAAGACCCATTTTTGAAATAGTAAATAAATTCGGTTTATATCACTTATGGAGTCAGCGCATACTACGAGCCCCTCAATAAAAAACCTAGATTTTTCTGGGCATATGAAATAGAGAGTGAGGGTGATAGGAAAAATCGCCCAAAAATGGTGTAAGAGAAGCCACCATACCCACTTTTGGAAGCAATTTACCCAACTTGGATAGAACTTAGTTAGAGCCATAAAGATTGATTAACATTCTCACAGATAAATCCTTATTTCCAATCAGTTTCATCTTAATACCAGAAATCCAAGCTCAAAACAAAGTTTTGAAGCACTGTGGATTGCTTGATGATGAGTATTTTGTCCTTTCCAATCCAAACTACAAAGATGCAATGATGTCGGTGAGTGAGAGCTACCCTTGCTTTAGAGGAAACTTAAAAAAAAAGTATCATTAGGGAGGAACTGGATTACATTTGAGAATTTGCAAGTTAGAAGGAATCAAAAGTGATACACCAAATAAATGGCTGGATTTGAGGATAAGGGATCATAACTTAGCTAGTACTTTAAGAGGAAATGTAAGCATAGTCCAAAAGGACAATTTTCCTAACCACCTGATGTGAAAGGGACTTGTTATAATCCATACATTAAGTGTTGAAAGCTCATTGAAGTTTATGAAATGTTTTTCTAGATGCAACGGGGGTGCTTGTTGGGAAGGACAGGTTGATCCTAACACTTCATCGTCCTGATTTTATCCTGTGCAGTCCTAACAATACAGAGGTTAACCCTTCAAACGTGACATGCCTTCTCGTTAGGAAGAAATCCTTCGACTTTGCAATAGTTCCCTCTTAGGTTAATAACGGACAAGAAGTAAAGAACATGTCAATATTTCCAATGTATTTAGTGTTTAGTGTCCCTACTGAATATCCAGTTACAGTTCCATGAATATTCAGAATTTGAAATCTAATCTTTTCAACTGTCACCATTTTAGGAAATGCTTCGAAGATCAGGTATGTTTCATTTATGAAACAATGGGATTTCCGTGCATTAACTAATTAATTAGGCTTTATTCCTAAGTACGAGAAAGATTAACATTCTATGTACATAAGAATCTTGAGAGGTATAACTGTCCTTTATAGGTTTGCATAAACAAAGACCCATTTTTGAAACAATAAATGAACTCAGTTTATATCACTTATAGAGTCAACTCATACCATGAACCCCTCAACACAAAACCCAGATTTCTTTGGACAAGTTCAACAACCCATCATATACCTGATAAATATAGGCTTTAAGCTTGTAGGTGGCCATCTTGCTCTTTGTTTGCATATGCAAAAGAGATGCAGATAGAAAGATAAAGACATCAAATTTAAGACCCACATGAACTGGGATTGCCAAGGAGAAGATGAAACAGCTATCGCGTCATGTGTTTGTCTGCCAGTTGGAGTTAGGACTCAGAAGAGAAAAGACTCAAGGTTGACGAATCAAGTGTTGCAATTTAGTGAGGTCACAAAATGTGTTCCCTTTGGTCTCTGGATGGATGCAAGGCTCCAAATATTCTATGCAGCCACTTAATGGCTACTCTTATTTTTTCCTTTCTTTATCCCTTTATTTTTCATTACAATTTCATATAAATCATTATGCCATTACACTAACAAAAAGTGTTTGATTTAATTTATAATTAAGAAGACTGGATTTGAATGAGTTTAAGATCTGATTTTAATTCCTTGATTCATTTGATTTTTAATTACAACTATCATTGTAGTAAAACTATATAAATAAATATGTAATATTAGTAAATATCTTTTAGCAAATAGATAACTGAAACTATAATAACAATTCTAAATGTTGTATATATATAAGATTTTATTGCAATCATTTTTTAATTTTATTGCCTTTTGTTATATGCAACAACAAATTATTATGATCGTTGCTTTTTAATATTATCAAAAGCAATACTTTAAAAATTGTTGCCTTGTATTAATTTTTAGCAACACTTTTTTAAACTATTACAAATATGTTATGCCTAAAGCTCTTTTTGCCATAGTGTGATGATGTCTTCTATACCCAAATTAAATTCTAAATTATTGCAATAGAACAAATATAATTTAAGTAGGAATCTATCCCATAAGGAATTCTAGTTTGATAATCATTATGAAAGAGATATTTAATGAAATAAGGGTTGTAATGATAAGAAATTTTGTGGTAAAGAAAATAAATTCAATTATGTTAATAAACAAAAAGAGAATTATCAATAAAACAAACCTTAGTTACGATCACTTCCACCATTAGAACTATGATTTATCATTGATACAAAAAATAATTATTTCATCAATCATATATTAGATGTGATATTAAATTCATATCTTTCCTTAAGATTAGTTAATTAAAAACATGTAATTCAATTAACATTTATTGTTTAGTAACCTTCGATACAATCTAAAATTTAATTAAATAACAACTCTAAGAAAAGAAAGACCACTAAGGTAAGATAATACAACATATATGGCTTCGTTTAATATAGTTGAATGCTTGTTATAAAGTTAATAATTTTTAGCGCATCAAATTAAACACTCCTAGTTACTATAAAGATTAAATGAACTGTACTTTTACATATTCAATATTTAATCTAAATAATGATCAGTGCAATTAATAAACTAATTGCATGTATTAGCAAAAGCACCAAAAAATAATTCAATATACGAATGAATAAAACACTCACTAATAAGTCCCAATTATCTCCCAATATACAAAGTTCCAAAGGATTCAACTTCCTTGAGCCAAGATAAAGAATATATAGCCAATAATGGCCATAACTGCTTCTAACTTCTAATGAAGAAAAGTTGTTGTAATGTCAACTAAAGAGAGGAAAAGAGAATTTTATGAAAATTTGAAAAGTGGAGATGGAAACTAGGAATGCCTTTCCTTAGTCACTTTGGCCCTATTTATAGCCACTTTAATCCCATGTTTTGTTAATAATGAGATCTTTTTGTTATGATTCTTTATCTCTCACAAATCATAACTTCTCTAATTTCACCCAAATTTTGTCAAGATAAGGTTTAAACAATTTTGACACAAAGTTTGGAAGTTGTAAGTTTCACGGAATGTTCCCACGTCTAACACTCATAAATGATGTTACCAACTTTATCTTTCTAACTACTTCTTATTTTGTGGTGTGTTGATTTGTCTAAGCTTTAGATTTAGCAAGGACTATCTGAATACAAAATATAAACTAAAGTTTAAGATAGAAATAATAATCACAATTAAAACAAAGGGATTAATATTTAAAAATGATCATCTTTAAAGGTCTTATCAAATTCTTTATTGGTCTTATTTAGGTACATCCTAATAAAATGAAAAAGTTAAGAAGGAACATAGACACATATTTTGACACGATAAAGCCTTACTCATTTCTTCCTTATATCCTAAGTATGTTCAGGGAGAAACGAATCTTACTATTATTTATACCATCAATTGTGTTCCCTCTACTTTACAAGAGTCAATCTCTTTTCAGTTGCACTCCTAAATACAACCTCCTTTGAGTTTTCAGATCTACATGTTTTTGTTTCTTTAACCACATAAACACTTTGAATTTGAGATTTGAGCTTATGTTGTTTTCTAGGGTATAACATAAACATAAGAGATGTAGATTTTGGAATCTTATTTGTAGGCATCTTTGAATCTCTAAGTATGTCACCTTCTCGATGCCATTAAATTTATAACTATTTCAAACAGATGTAAAAATATATCTTTCTCAATAGTGACCTTTCTAAAGACGTGTATAGATAGCCACCTTTAGGCATCTTTCAAATAATGTTTATCACCTTAAAAAGTTCTTTATAGCTTAAACTAAGCCCTTCAAGCATGGTTTGCCAAATTTATCGTTACTATTTAATAGTTTAATTTTATTTCTTGTCCATATTATAATGCCTTGTATGTTTGACATATTGATAAAGGTTGTGTGCTCTTATTACTCTATGTAGATGATATAATCATGACTAAAAAGGACCTTGGTAATGTTACAAAATTGAAAAAGTACCTTAGCAAGTATTTTGAGATGAAAGATCTAGGACATATAGCCTGTTTCCTTAGATTAGAAGTCCTTTATGATGATTTTGGCTACTATCTTTCTTAAACAAAGTATGCTACTAATCTCTTATCTTACACAAGTATAAGTGCTAACAAATTTGCTTCCATCTTTATTGAGAGTAATGTTCTTCTCACAATAACATATAGAAAACCTCTAGATGACCGTATCTTGTATTGACAACTAGTGGAAAATTTAGTATACGTCATAATTACTCGTTCTTATATAGCCCATACAATTCAAATTATGAGTAAGTTTATGACAACTCCATGTATCACTCATTATACTGCAGTGCTTAGTATTATGCCCCATTCTAGAGATACCCTACCTTGTGGTATCCAAGTCTCATCATCCTCTTTTTTGAAGCTTCACGCATAATCTAATGATGGTTTAGCTTAACTGATGCTCTACAACTGGGTTCTGTTTCTTTCTTATTGATTTTTTATCTTATAAAGAAGCAAGAAACTTTTGAACTTATATGTTTATGTTGGTTATTATGGAATATAATAATTGAACATTCATCATCCACTAGTATCTATTGTAATAATTATAATTCCATTAAAATTAGTGTTAACGACATATTACATAAGTGAATAAAATATATTGATCAGAATGATTCACTTTATTCGTCATCATCTTCAATAAGGAACCATCTCTCTTATCTTTGTATTATTATTTGACCAGATAACTAACATTTTCTTCAAAGCGTTCAATGACAATTTGGCCCAATGAACTAGTTAATAAACTTAATTTGGCTTCATTTTCACTATCTTGCATTTGAGAGGGTGTTAGTTAACTAAAATATAGGTTTTCAAAACATGACTAATTGTAAAATATTTTGATAATATTACATAGGTATTTAGGAAATTAATTGTAAATAATCACTTGATTATTTCTCTTATTCATGTACTTATAAGATCTACAAATAGAGTCTTGCTTGTGTGTATTTAATACAGAACAACATACAAATGTGCTCTCAATAACAATGTTGAAATTAAATGTGCCTTTGGATGACAAACAACTAAGATTATTTTGTGAAACAAAAGATATACTTCATCAACTGTTGTAGCTAAAAATGCCTCAAAAATGGGATTTTGACCTAACCTCGAGTTTGAACGGTACAATTTTGAATCCCCACCTTACCCCTACACTCTTAACCCTTATGAACTATGAATCAAAGGCAGGAGATTCTCTGTTCCTTTATTCCTACTCTATTCCACGCAAGGGCATCCACAAATTTTGCACAGACAGAGATAAATTCATGGATGTCCTTGTCTGGCACAGGGTAGGAATAAAGGATCATGTCCTACGAATCAATGAGTCATTTCATCAAATAATTGTCCATCAGTTCTATTCCAATTTTAACAAATAAAAGAATTCATGCACGTCTTCATAAATGCCTGCTTGGCATTTTCATAGGAGAATTTTATTAAATAAAAAGTTTCACATATATTATCATGGACTTGATTCAGAAGGACATAACTAAAGACCAAATATTTAACATCTGAAGAATATTAACTTGGAGTTATATCCTGAATTTTTAGGAGATGAAGAAAAGTTTACTTTGGGAAAGGAAATTTTAAAAATGAGATTAAGTAAAATTCTAAATTCTCATACAAATTGCATTAGTATGGATTCACTAACGTTTAATAGTAATTAAACCACCCATAACATAGATTGGTTCATAAAGAATGAACTGAAACAAAATGAGAAGTTTGTAACCCTATCAAATTAGAAAGGAAGAGTAGTGAAGCTTTGGAAAGTCGCAAGAAGTTAAAGTAGTCAGGGTTTAGAAGATTGGTTAGTAGTAGATAGAAGAAAAAAAGAGCCAATCAGTAATGAGCGGAAAGCTCAATAAAGAATAGGAATTGTCTAACTGATAATAAACATAGACACTGATGACCAAGACAGAAGAACAAGCAACTAAGAGAAGACAAAGCCCCCAAATAAAGGTTAAAGATAAATGACTTATTAAGTATGCTAATTGGGACATGTGTAAATGTTGAGCCTCATAAAAGAGCTACCTAGTATATACTTATGCTCACATGTTCTATTAATCGTATCAATAAAATATTAACAAGATATTTTAAATTAAATAATTTAATTCTTAAAATTTTTAATTTTAATTAAATTTTACAATATTTAACATATTTAACGCTTATCAATCTATTATCTTAATGCTATATTATTTTGGCATGTGGTATCTTAATAACAATCATCTATCTAACAGGTTTAATTTATTTTGTTATGGCAATAACATAGAATAACAAGCTAAAATATATCACTCAAAAAGTAAATATATCATTGTTATATTTTCAAAAAAATATCAATGTTATGAATATCGTACAAGTATTGATATTGAATTTGGTTCTGATACGATACTATATCGATATCGGTCAATATCGAGTACCGTTTAGATAATTTTTAAAATTTATAAAATAGTCTCTGAAGTTTTTTAAAAATTACAAAATACTCTCTCAATTTATTGTACTGTACAATTTATAATTTTACATTAGCTTTGTCTCCAAAAAATCATAATAATAGAAATTTGAAATAACTACAATCTATTTATTTTTGTTAATATTGCTTTTGACATATTTCACATATAAATAATAACTACAATTAATATAAAAAAGTTTAATCATCATACAAATATAAAATTAAGAACAATACAAAGTATTTAAAATGTTACATTTTCATTTTATAATAAATAATAATTACATCAAAATTTAAAACACCAAATAAAAAGACTATTACAATTTAAAGTACGAGTTCATGCGGAGGAAACAACCAACTAGAAGTGAAACCTAAAACAAAAAAATTTAGAATTATATTTATATTGCATATATAGAATTTAACATATAAATAAAATATACGTGAAATTAAAAGAAGAAGAGAAATAAAAAATCGAACTTCACTCAATCGCATACCTGCTCAAATCTCATTGTCCTCAACTTTCATTTAGTACAAAATTCTCATTAATAAGAGGAGTCTTATCATCGCTATTATTCAAATTCATTGCCTCAAATATCATGTCAATACTTCCCATCCAAGATTATCTTTCAAGTCACTTTTATCTATCAAACTCGGTTTCTCAGAAATCTAATATGTCAAAAGATTGATATGATCAAGGCAATTTGGATCTATAGAAAAACTTTTTATATTAAGAGTTTTATAGTAAACAAACTAAATTAAATTATTAAGAAATTATATCCAACTTAATAATGATTATAATATACATTTCTTAAAGCTTTAAATTGTATCGAGCAAAGACTAAGTCGTTCAATCTTTTGTGCTCTAATATATTCCTTTCTTGAGATGAATAGGTTCAAATATGCTCCAATTTCTTCACATTATACTACACTCACACATTGACTCAGAATTTGAATTGCAAACCTTTTCAATTTTAAAACATCACTTTTGAATTTATTAAGTAACTGTAAGACAACAAAAGTAGCATTATAAACAAAATATAAAGTGGTAATTAATTTTTAACAAGTAACAAAAGTCAAAAAGTTATATATCAGGATTAAGTTTAGAATAGTAATTGACATCCCAAAATCACTAGAAGCATTTTTTATAAATCTCTATTTATGGGCTTAAAAGATCTTACATTATCTCATAGGCAACAATTTTTGCAATAGATAATAGCATTCCTTACTAACTTCATCTTTCTTTACACAACTTGGTCTGAAATAGACACTAGGATTCAAAAATGCTCTAGTTGTAAACAACAGAGAGTGAATTTGCCTTTTTCATCTCTCATTGATGACGGTAAAATAAGGTGTGTGCAAAGAAGACATATTTTTCAGATTGACCTTGATTGCTTCCTTCGTCCTCTCCATGACATGATCAAAATAACTCATTTTTGCCTTCTTATCACTATCAACCAGATGAAGTACCCTCATTAAAGGCTCACAAACTCATATGTTAAATTGACATTAGAACAAAATTCATTATCTTCAAGTATAATTATGGAAACCTCCAATCTAAAATTACACCTAGAATGCTGATATGTAACTCACTTATCACTTGTAAAACATTTGCCTCAACTCCTTCTTCATCATAATAAAATACTCAAGTGATAAGAAATTAGTTGAAAATCTTGTAATAGAAGGATGACATAAATTGCTATTGGTGAAATCCTTTCTTATTAAACTCAAGACCTATACACGATTGTAGATGAACCTGGTTACTTTTTTGCTTTTTATACAATCTCATCAATAATAAGAAAATACCTAGTATCTCCTATATTTTCTAACATCAAAACAATTCAATGGGTAGCCAAGAAGTTTAATAAAAAGAATTATACTTCCTTTACAATCTACTTCCAGTTGCTTTATAAGCATAATCATAGTTAGTAATAAATTGAACAATATTTTCTATCCTAACTTTATTCACAACTTTAACAAATATCTGAAATGGAGTATCAACATTCTCAGTAAGGCCAGATGCATCAATAAACTTCAAAAACATTTTCCCCTTTACATAATAAACCAAAAAATTAATAATAGGCTAATATCTTCTATTTCTCCAACTATCACACATGATTGAACACCTGTAAGTAACCTAAGTCATTATTTCTTCATCCAAGTAACTTTTTATTTCATAAACAAAGATGCTCAAAAGTTTACTTTTATAGTCATTAATTAAAGGAGCTTTGTATCCTAGACCATAGGAGATAATAGGATCCACTATAGGTTAATATTAATAAGATTGGGTAGCATTGAATGTTGTACCTGAATTACGTCACCATCTAGCCATTACCATGTCCACATTGAGAGTCACTTCTTTAGATTGTAAGGCTTTATGAATTAAAGGCTAAGCTTTAGAAGTTGTTCATGATGTAAAAAAAAATAGACATTTGTCCTCTTCTTTTCCTAACATTAGGTGCAACATTTAATTCTTGTTGGGTAGGAATACTATCGTCATCAACATCCTCACTATCATCCTGAACGCTAACAAAAGAACTCTCATTACCAATTTCATAGTTCAATCTTTGCCTTCTATGTTTCTCATGCTGATACTCTTTAAGCAAAGTCTTCATTTATTATTTCACATCATGACTCACTTTCTTACAGCACTTTACATCACCTTTCATCTCAGTTAAATGCTTCTTTAATCTGGTGATTCTCCTACCTTTTATATGCTTATTACAATACAAACAAATAGTATGGTTCTTTATTGTCGCATTCCACTCCCGCAAGACCCGAACCTGACATCGATGGATGATGCCCGAGCTCATGCCCTGCGAGGGTGGTGTGCTAGAGCACTCAATCACTCAAAAATCGGTATAAAAATTTTCTCTAACTTGAAACCATAAACATAAAGTGCAGAAATCCCTAACCAAATCAGCCCACTTTGTTTCATAGCCATTTTTAATAAACACAATACAATCATTAGAAATTTCAATAGCTATTTGAGCCCTTTTTACAAATACAAAGCCACTTTAGTTGTTTTGGAAAACAAATTTATACAAAACGTGCAGAAGAAACAATTCAATTTAATTTAAAGACATATAATGTAGTCGCGAACTGATCCCGACCTCTATCCTTCACTTGTATACTGTGGGTATACTCCCATTAGCCTAATGGAGTATTCTTCTGATCCTGAAAAATAATTGCAAATTTTGGGTGAGTTTTGCGAACTCAATGAGATAACCATCATCGATGGTTCACTTAATTCATGCATCACATTATTTTACATAACATATAATCACATTGGATCACATACACTTAATCAATCATGCCACATTGTACATTTAACACTTTATAATCATTCAGATCTTACATTAGCAATGCACATGAGACTCACTTTCTTTCTTATTGTTGTAACCAAGTGCCTATCACAATCTTATACAAATATTAGCCCACAGGGCTCAATCAGACAAAATCACGAAGTTTAGCTCTACGTGCCAAATCAGAAAAATCACGGAGCAAAACTCTACCTGGAAGTGCTTCATAATGGAAGCTCAAGTCACAACGTCTTTATCTGAGCATGCATTTAATGAAATGCAATACATTCTGAATACTTCATATAACATAATCTTATATGAAAGTTCAAACAAAATTTCAGAGTCATCGGACCTAAGTCCGGCATTCAAATTTCGTTGAAAATCAGAAGACAAATTTATATCAAATGCACATTTATTTCATCTCATTTACATACAAGTAGCACTTCAATATCTCAATCCAATATCACAGTCATCAGACCTCCATGTCCGGAATCAACATTCAAGCCACATTCATTCAATTATTTTTTTTAACAATTTTTAAACAACCAGAAATTAAGTGAGACCGTCTAGGTTACTCACAAGTTGCTCCTGGAGCTAATGCCTGGAAGTTTGGGCAATGTCTGGAGGTTGACGTTCTAATTGCTCCTCTATATCAAACACCATACATATATATCACAATTTGAAAAATTATGAGTGTTTAATAATGCACATGTATGAAGAGAATTATGTACAATGCATATTCATGACAACCTTGGGTATCTTCTCATCAATTTCATTCACAAAATCATTTTCATATCAAAACTCATCTAAGTACAATTTATACTTAGGTTTGTACCTCACTAAGACCATTAAGACCATAAGATCATTTGGAGATCTAGAGAAGAAGTTATGGTCATATAAGTGAAAAGTAGACGAAGCAGAAAGTAGACTAAGTATAAGATAGACCCAGAAAATAGACGCAGAAATATAAACATAGAAACACAGACGCAGAAACACAGACGCAGAAATATAGACACAAAAACATAGACGCAGAAAGATAGACGCAGAAATATAGATACAGAAAGATAGACGCAGTAACATAGACGCAGAAACATAGACTAATTGGGAAAATTGCCATAACTTTTCCTACAGATATCGGATTAGGGTGTTCTTTAGATGGTTTGAAAGAAGACTTCAAGATCTACAACTTTCATGAAAACCTTGAAAACAAATTCTATCGTCTGAAGGGTCAAAAATGGAACAGAAGATACTATACAGAAGGAGCAAAAAGTCAACTTAAGAAGATATGACGTCATCATAGACGATGTGACGTCATCACAGACAATACTATCTAAACTCCTCAACTCAAAAACCTTTTTCTTGAACATCTCTTCGTCTTCATCAACTCTCGTATAAAAACATATATATTCATACATGCTCAGTGAAGAAACAGAGCATATCACCTTTCCATATCTAACTCTCTACACTAATCTTATACATCATTTTATTTTTATTTCAACTTCAAGAACCATTTCACAACACCTGAGCACTAATAATCCATCAAAATCCAAATAACATCATATCCCCAATTTTTCATCCCCTTATCACAGTGTTCAAAAATATAATGATATACAAATGACATTTTCATGTAGATGACAGTAACTCATCAAATTTATTTCAAAATCTCCAATACTAAAGAATTTATTCACTACTTTCTTGTTGAAAAACTCCAAAATCTTCAACTATCCACAAAGCCTTAATTTTCATGCAAAATCACTTACTTCTCTGTGAATACTAATCCACTTCTGATTTTTCTTAAGACAGAAGAAACACTTTAGGAGTAAAGGAAATGGTAAGGGATATGAAGAATCAGAGTTAACTCTCAGAAAGAATTTGATGGAAAACACTGTGTATGAAAAGAATTTTAGAGAAAATGATAATAGGGATAAGAACTTTGGAAAAGCGCCAATCCCCTTTTTAGCTCTCGGATTACTCAAACTTGTTTCTGACACATAATAAAAGCATCTTTACACATGTCACTTTCCTAAAGTCTAAATTCTAACTTGGTTTCTTTTGAACCAACTCCATCTAAACTCTCATCTTTACAATCCAACTATTTCCAAATCTTCATTTGATTTCTTCTCCTTTTTTTTCCTATTTTCCATAATATTTTATAAATTAAAAAAAAATCATAAGTTCACCAAAATTCATAAATCTCACAATTCTACTAACCAATAATATTTTCAATGCAGAAATATACAAAATTCTCAAAAAATCACAATTCAATCCAATTATACCCGGAATTATTCATGAATGCATGTACAAAATTTTCATGAGCAAGACCTTCACTAATCAAGTGTATTTGTATGCCATATTATGCATGAGCATGAAAATTGCATTTCTAAGCTCTCATTTATCACTAATATTTATTATTCTAACCTCCCATAGGTAACGGGGTGTTACATTTATTATAAGAACCAGTCTAGTATAAGCCCATCATTAATCTTCATATACCTGTAGCGACTTATTTATCAGGAGCACTTGAACTTTCCTCTATTTATCTACAAAAGTAAATGAATACATATATTAAAATTAACTTAATAACTTATCATCAAAATCAAGTTGTGTACAATAACAAGAAGAAAGAGAGCAACAACAATTTCTCAGCAATCATATGATATATACATGCAAGTGACCTTCAGAAACTTATATAAATGATTCCTGAAGAAAATTTGATGATTAACCACATTCTATCCTAGAAATTCTCATGTTTCTTAACAAAACTTCAAATATATACATTGATTGCTACACTTTCACAATTATAATTCATCTTGTGTGATTACATAATTTAAACATAAAGGCACAACTCACAACTATAACCTGTTATGTATAATTACATAACTCTACCATAAAATCACAATTATAACCATTTTGTATAAATGCATAATTCAATTATAACTTACAACTATAACTTATTTTGTGTGATTACATAATTTAATCAAAAACTTATTTCTCATATCTATGACTTAGTTTGTGTTATCATATAATTCAACCATAAAGTCATAAACATAACTCATTTTGTGTGATTACATGATGCAAACATGAACTAACATATATAACCTATTTTGTATGATTACATAAATTTGTAAGTATAACTCATTTTGTAAAATTACATAATTTACCTATAAACTCATAAATGTAACTCATTTTCCGTGATTATAACTAACTATCATAAACTCACATCTTTAACTTTATTTGTGTAATCATGTAATTCAACCTAAATTAACTAACTCATTTTATATGTTACAAAATTCAATGTATAATATATAATCTAATTTATAACAAAGACCAACATTTAATTTAATAGTTCTTAAATTTCAAACAATAATACAAACTTAAATTTTATACTGAATTATCGAATCCTCAATTTCCAAAAGCCAAACAACATAGATGACAAAATGCATCCAACATTTCAAATTCCCAATTCTGTAATTCTATATAAAATCATCAATCTTATTCCTTAATTTCCAAAATTTAGACAAAACAAACACATCTATACATTCTAGTATCTAGTTATCCTCAATTTCCAAAATGCAAAGTCTAAACTCACAACTATACGTCACTCACACACATAGAAACTACAACACAACACAAATCAACTAAACAATTCAATGCTCAAGCACACTACACACAATTATGTTGTTCGAGGCTAATTTGCATTTTGCAACTTTGATACTTGAAGTTCGCAACTCCATTCGGTGTCAATGAGGTTTGACTAGGATGTTATTGGTGACTCAATGAAGCAAGTTAGGTGACTGAGGAGTGACTGCGATGGAACACGGGAGGAGTGGTTAATTGGTTGCTTGACTACGAGAGCGTGAGGCGATTGTATAGGTAAGAGAGAGTGAGGCGAGGCGACTGCGGCTACAATAATAGGGAATCACAGCTACTACTTTCTAACGAAGTGAATATAATATACAAACACACAACAATAAATTTGGAATAAGTCTTCCTGCGAGCCACCGATGCAATGTTAAGTGACAAGTTCTATCCAATTGTTGGGCCACAACTAACACGGGATTGATGGGTGAGTTATAAAAATTCTTAAAAAAGACTAACCTCTAACTCCAGAGGTTTTATGTAATCCACTGCCAGTTAAACTTAGACCACCTTTGAAAGATAACAATTACTTGGTATTATGAACTGGAGGCAAAAGAGGCAAATAATTCTATACAAGCTTTCTCAAGTGGGTAATATTGATGTGTAGTACCTTGTTGAAAATTTGGTTCCTATTTAACTTGTCAAGATTATTTGATCCCTATTAAAAAATAAAAAAAATTAATTTAATTCACAATTTTTAATATTTTAAATTTAATTATAAAACTTTAAAATTTTGGATCATTTAATTAAAAAATTATTTATTAATATTTTAAGTTACATATAACAATTTGTCAAAAATACCCTGTCTTTCCCTATTTTCATCCTTTTTTTTGTTTGTTATCAGACCTCCATATAACTCACACCTTAAGCAATTGCTCACAGCAGTTTCAAGATTTTAAGACAAGTTCATTTAAAAAAGGAATGGAATTTGAGTAGTTTCGCTTTGGAAGGAAAACTATGCAGCTGAAAAGCTTCTCAAAATTAGTTGTGGATTGAACTATGCAAAAAAAAAAAATTTAGATTGAGTGATTAACTTACCCTATCATAGTAAACCCAATGAACAAATCTACAAACACAAACTTATGGGAACAATATCTTATTTCTACACACACAATCCAAAAACCAAAAAAAAAACCACGCATAAAATAACTTCAGAAATCAAATCAAGTCCAAGGTATAACAAATTTAAAAAATACAAGAAATTAAGAAAGCTAAATAATGAGTTCTTCTTAGTCAATAACATGATTGCACTAGCGAGAATAATCTCTATGAAAACATTCTCAACCAAGCAGGATAATCCCAACAATCATTAGTCCGAAGTGTTAGTTGTCTTATAATCATTACAACACATTTTCCCATAAAAACACGCTGAATAGATTAGATAGGAAGAGAAGTGAAGTTCCGTTGCTGAGCAGTGAAGCTTTTTAGATGAGCATTGCAACGAGAAGCTGCAAGTTTAGAAGAGCTGATTGATTGGAAAGTGACGAAGACAAGAGAAAATTGAGAATGAATGAAAAAACAAAGTTGTTATCGAATGGATAATTATTGAAACCAAATAAGAGTCACTTATTTATATTCGTTCATTTATTTTGTTAGTCATATCTATCAAATATTAGTAGGAATAATATTTTAAAAATTAGATACTAATTTAGAAAAAAATTAAAAGATTGTTCCTAATAGTAAAGCACTTACTGATTCTCACTCTTAATAATGATACTTAACAGTGACATCGTTAAAGCATCAGCAGGAGCTGTAGAAAGGGCAATATCTGTAAGCATAATTTACATAGACATAATTGCAATAGTCTTTTAATCCAAATCTCCAAATTCTATGTTTTACAACAAAATATAAATTATAAATTATAAATTGTAAATTACATACCTTGATCTATAAGTTTTGTTTGATCATAAGTGAGGAAAATACTTCCAAATGATTGAATATAGAGAAACTTAATTTCTCCTCTCTTTCCCTCAATAATCCTGCTTTCTGATGGTCAAAAAATAAACAGAGGTATATAGGCAAGAGAGGGGACCAATTTCAAAATAAAATAAAGATACTGAACTGACAACTGTTCCCATCGAATGGTAAGTTTAAAACAAAACCTTATATTACTTAATCAACATTATCTTACTTAATCAAATTGACCAATCAGAATTTAGCATTTAATATTATTAAAACCATAATTATTTAATAAGCCACATATTAAATATATAGGTTTTACATTCTCCCACTTGGCTCATTAATTGAAAAACGTTATATCATGGTTTAATAATAAATGAACATTCTACTCATAAATTTTGTTAAATTCTTTAATGTTGATTACATTATAAATCACAATCAAAAAAAGATATTAATAAGAGTCGTAGCAATTTCACATCTTAACAAATGACATAATTCCTTCTACGTACTACAATATTAGTGCTTTATTCAATATGATCCATAAATAAAAAACATATTAATGGTCCAACAATAATGTCTTAGTTAAAGAAAAATCCTATCAACATAATTTATTCATAAATGTATACTACAAAATAGGATTAACATAAACATAAACATAAATGAGCTCACAACGTCAAAACACAAACACAATAAATCTCAATAAAGGTATCTCACAATACCCATTCTTTCAATATGTTCTTTAAAGACTTTCGGTGCCAATCCTTTCGTCAAAGGATCTACAATCATATAATTAGTGCTAATACATTAAATTGACACTTTTTGTTTATGAACTTCTTATTTGACAAACAAGTAATTTAGTTCTATATGTTTGACATCTTTAGAATACTTGTTGTTCTTTGAAAAAAACTGTTGCAGAATTATTACAATAAATTTTCAACGACCTGGCAATACTGTCAACAACTCCAAGTCTCAAAATAAAGTTTCTCAACCATAATCCCTAAATTATGGCTTCAAAACATGCTATAAATTCAGCTTCCATAGTGGACGCAGCAATGATAGACTTCTTCGCACTTTTTCAAGAAATAGCCCCTCTAACTAATAAGAAAAGGTAGCCAAAAGTGAACTTTCTAGTATCGATGCAACCGTAAAAGTCAGAATTTGAATATCCAATCACTTTCAGATGACTAAATCTCCTATAAGTGAGCATATGATCTTGAGTACCTTGTAGATATCTCAAAATTTTCTTTGCAACTCTCCAATTATCCAATCCAAGATTACTTTGATATCGACCCAACATACTGACATCAAAGCTAATGTCTGCTTTGATGCAAGTTTGAGCATACATTAAGCTTCCAATAATTGATGCATAAGGAATATTTGTCATTTGCTTACGTTCCAATTCATTCTTTGGACATTGATTAAGAATAGTCTCCCTTATGAATTGAAACTATACTTGCAAAACAATTTTTCATATCAAATCTCTCCAAGACCTTACTAATATAAGTTTTCTGAGATAAGCCTAATAGTCTTTGTGACTTATCAAGGAATATTTCAATTCCTATCACATAACTGGCTTCTCCCATATCTTTCATTTCAAAATTCTCTGAGAGAAATTTCTTAGTGTTGTGCATTAAACCAAGATCATTAGTAGCTAACAAGATATAATCAACATAAAATATCAAAAATATGAACTTGCTCCCACTAATTTTTAGATATACACACCAATTAACGATGTTTTCTCGACTTCTTAAGTTTACACACCATGTCTTCCTTTCCTTTAATTGAAAAGCCTTTAGGTTGATCCATATACACTTCTTCCTCTAAATTACCATTAAGAAATATTATTTTCACATCCATTTGAAGTAACTCTAAATCATAATGAGCCACTAATGCAATAATAATTCTAAAGGTATTTCTTTGAAACAAGTGAAAAAGTCTCCTTATAATCAATGTCATCTTTCTGAATATAACCTTTGGTAACAAGTATAGCTTTATGTCTTTCAATATTGCCACAAGAGTCACATTTGGTCTTTAAAACCCATTTACATCCGACTCTCTTACAACCTTCAGGCAATTTGACTAAATCCCAAACTTCATTCGGCTCTATAGAATCCAACTCTTCTTTCATAACACCAATCCATTTAGTAGAATTAATGCTTTCAATGGCTTGTGAAAATGAAACTAGATCATCCTCATTTCTTAAGTCAAAATCTAACTCTTGTGGATATTCCATATAATCACTAGAAACAACTAGTTTTCTAGGTCTTTGAGACCTTTAATGCTATTTCTTGTGGTTGTTCTACAATTGAAACATTAATTGTAGGTTTAATAGGTTCATTATCTGCAGGCTCTTTATGAAGTGTTTGATCATTTATTTGTTGCTTTTGTAAATTGTCAAATTGTTCTACAACTATAAGAGTAACATGTATGAAGAAGTTGGTAAAGGAACTTGAACTTTTATTTCTTTAATAACCACATTAAGTGGTCTTTCAACACTCCTACTGGTTTCACCATTCTCAATGAACCTAGCATTTCCAGTTTTAACAATTCTTGTTGTATGATTAGTAAAATAAATATATACCCTTTAGACTTTTCTGGATAACCAATAAAAAATCTACTACTTGTTCTTGCATTCAATTTCTTTTTATGTGGATTATAAATTCTTACTTTTGTCGGGCAACCTCAAACATATAGATGTCTTATGCTAGGTTTCCCTCTAGTCCACAGTTCAAAAGGAGTCTTTGGAACTATCTTAATAAGAAACCTATTTAACAAGTAAACCTCAATGCATACATCCACAATGATAAGGGTAAAGACGAATTACATCCTAACCATATCCATTAATGTACGATTACACCTTTTTGCCACACAATTTTGTTGTGATGTACCTGAACTTGTGTATTGAGCACATATACCATCCTTTTCAAGAAAATTGGAAAATGGACCTAGACAATGTCCTGACTCATTATATTTGTTGTAAAATTCACCGCCCAGTTAGATTTGATAATTTTCAGCTTTCTATCTAATTGCCTTTCCACCTTATGAACAAATACCTCTAACGCATTTGTTGCTTTAGTCTTCTCATGCAATAAATAGACATATCATAATGTGAAAAGTCATCAATAAATGTGATGAAATACTTTTCTCCACTAAAAGATGAAATATCAAAAGGTCTACATATATCGGTGTGTATAATGTCAAGAAGTTGTGTATTTCTTGTGGCTCCTTTCTTTGTGTGTTTGGTTTGCTTTCTTTTAATGCAATCCACACAAACACCAAAATCATTAAAGTCCAAATCTGGTAAAATTTCATTCTTTACCAGCCTTTGTAGTCTTTCTTTAAAAATATGACCTAAATATTTATGCCATTAGAAAATTGAACTTTCATTAATTAAACCACGTTTAGTACCAACATTATGATGCAGGGTTAGTAGGGTTTTAGCAAAAAGGTTATCCAGATTTAACTTGTATAGGCCATCATAAAGACTATCAGAACCAATAAGGCAATTGTTTTTAAATAAACTAAAACATCAACTGTCAAATTTGAAAGTATAACCAACAAAATCAAGTTTAGATAAGGAAACTAAATTACAAAAAACAAAAGGTACATAAAGTGTTTGAAATAAATCTAAATGATGTCCAGTATCTAAAATCAAATGATAAGTTCCCATGGCTTCAACTGGAGCTTTGACACAGTTCTCCATCAAAATAAACTTGTCATTTGGGATTGTGATTCAGGTCGTAAAGATTCTCTGCAAGGTATTCGAAACATGAGTGGTACAGCCAAAATCAATCCATCAAATATTATAAGGAACTTCAGCCAAATTAGATTCAAAAATACTAAATCACTAAGCTTACCTTTCTTTTCGAATCAGCCTTTACATTTTAGGTAATCTCTCTAAGAATCCTCGAGTTTCTTGCAAAAATGACATCTATCACCTTTATGTTCCTTCTTATGAATTTGATTAGAAGATTCATTAATTTTAAGTTGTCCTTGCTTATCCTTGCCTTTGCCATAATTTCTTTCGGGCTTCTTTTTAGCTCCTTAATGACCTACCAAATTAATGGTACGGGTCCCTTGCTTCTTAAGCCTTGTCTTCTCTTGAACAAGCATACTAGCCAATTCATTCACATTCCACTTATCCTTTATAGTATTATAATTCATTAGGAATGGTCTATACTGTTCAGGAGGCAAAGAATTAAGAATAAACTATACTAGGAAAAATTCAACAACATTCATTCCCAATGTCTTTCGTCTTGTTGCTATATTTGTCATTTCAATGACATGTTGATGCATGCTTCTTGAACCATCAAACTTCACAGTGGTCAACTTAGTCATTAATGTCCTCGTAAGTGAATTATCAACAGTTTGGGAACTCTTTTCCACAAATTTCATAAATTCTTTAGCAATTTTAGTGTTGGGAAGAGTTGTCCTAATGTTGTTAGCAACAATCATTCGCATAAACATTAAGCTCAATATGTTTAATGTTTCCCAAGCTTTATAGAAAGATTTCTCATTGATAGAGCTTGCGTCAATAGTAGTAGTTGGTTTCTCAACTTGGAGCCAATCAAGATCTAATATACTAAGGTGAAATTGAACTTGTTTACATCAGTCAGAGTAATTTAATCCATTAAAGAATGGATCAAATGAAGGAACCGAATTAGAGTTAATATAACAGAAACTGCAAAATATAATAGTATACTTACACATTAATTCTTTGAGTCATAAAACTTAACACTTAAATCAAATTCAAAATAATTATTCCACATAAAATATTTAGTGTATATCTAGGATCTCCTTTGGATGATTCTAAGACATACCATAATTATAATAATAATGCTAATTTTGTATGACTTAATTGTTAATTAAATATACCTCAAACGAACATGTTAGTTATCTTTGACTATACTAAACGTATTCATTCTAAACATATAAATTAATACTTCATGTCCACAAATTATAAAATTAGTTGATTAATCTTTGGGTAATCCTGAAATATTTTATAATTAGCAAACTTCAAATACTCATAAATTTATTATATCATTTTTCTTAATAAGCATCCATAAATTATGAATAAGTGAATTAAAATATTTAATAAATTAATATTCATTAAATATCAAAGTTTGCCACTTTTGTGACCAATAAATTATTTTAAATATGAATAATAAAATTATGCATATGTATGGGCAATTCACTTTTTAGAAACGTACTCTTACGTTAGGTTTGGTTGATGTCTCCGTGAGTGGAGACAGATAACAAAACGCAAAAATTCTATATCCAGCAATGTTTGGTTGCTGACATTGCTCATTTTTGTTCTATTTTCAATTCACAAAAACACAAATTTTGTGTTCCTTCCAAAATCATAACACAAATTTCTTGTGTCTGTCACATAAACAAAACATTCGGCTGTTGGACAAAAATACTCCCATATTATTACTAATATTCCACACATACCCAAGTGTATAAATAGCAAAAAAAGATATTCTTAATAAAATATAAGGCTTGAATGTATCTTTAACCTATTATGTAATTAATTCCATGAGTGCTTAGATGTTTTATTAACTTATTATGTACTAGAATTTCTAAATTGTAGGATTTGTTTATTCAATAACTCATTTCATTAAATTTGTAGGTTTTTCATTTCATTAAATAGTTAAATTCTTCATTTTATTTCATCGTAATTAAAAAATACAAATACAATTAAAAATATTGATACAATTATAAAAAAAATTTACGTAACTCATTTTATTGTTAACTTGTACAAATTTTTTTTCTATTCAATAGCTAAATGCCCCCATTTTTAGGTTCCTCATTTTTTTAATTCCTTATTTATAGATACGATAAAAAAATACTAATATAAATAATTCGTTTTAAAATAATCAATTAATTACATATTTTCAATCATATTATACTGCAAGGGTATTTTGATCATTGACACTATTTTCTATATTCTGTCAACTGCAACCAAACACATTTCTACCCTCGAGACACACAATTTTATTTATTTTGTTCATTACAACCAAACACTTAACTATTTTCAATTTTTGTTCTATTATGTGTTCAAAATACCTAACAATTGTGTCACTGCGTTTCTTCTATTCTCATTATCGTTTTTTTATTTAAAAACAAAGATTGTAAATCTCATGAAAAAGATTACATGAATTACCCTAATTTACACGTTTGCATGCGACATTGCGGCCGTCATTTTCTTTTCATGCTTTTCACAGTAATCCATTTATTATTCAAGGCAGACACAAAGACCGAGAAGAACAATATATATATATATATATATACATATTTTATAAAGCCATCCTCTTTCAATATGGTTATATA
>JANZXR010349119.1:0-21377 GCA_027575705.1 Erythroxylum echinodendron
TGGAACATAAAGCTTATTGGGCAGTCAAGCAGTGCAACATAGACTTAGAATTTTCTGGGATGGAGAGAAAGTTGCAGTTGCAAGAATTGGAAGAGTTGAGGCTAGTGGCATATGAGAACTCTCCACTCTATAAGGAGAAAACCAAGTTTGTGCACGATAAAGGCATCCAGAGGAAGGACTTCAAAAAGGGAGATAAAGTGTTATTGTTTAAGGCTTGTTTCACTTTTAAGTAAGGGAAATTTATTACTCGTTGGGATGGGCTATACACAGTCATAAAAGTGCACAACTTTGGCATGGTGGAGCTTCTACATGAAGAGACTGGAGCTAAGCTTAAGGTGAATGGACATCTCTTGAAGCTTTACCATGAGAACCAGAAACCTCCATAAATCTCAGGTTGTTTCTTTCCTTCACTTGTTTACTTACTTTTGTCTTATGACTGTTCATGACATATTTGGTGCATTAGTTTGTTGAGTAAGTGTGGGGGAGAAACTAACCCAGTAGGAAAGTAGTTTAGTTTTTAGTTTAATAGTAATTTTCATTTCAATAACACCCCCTTTTAGTTATGTCTTTTGCCTTTATTTTGCTGTGATTGATCACTCTGAAGCATGATATATCTTCAAGTTTGGAGAAGTTGCATATTTTCGATTATGTTGCATTTTCATTCTTGAACTTATTCAATACCTTGCAACTCTACATATTCACTTAAAGGTTTTCTAAGTATCCAGACTGTGTTTTGTGCTTCTTTATCATGTTTTTCATTTCTTTGTAAAAATTTTCTACATGTTGCTCTTTGAGTTCGGGTTACTTTCGCTGCGGCAAAAGTCTCCATCTAGTTTCTTTCTTTCAGCAAATTCTCGTCGCGGCGTGTATTCCATGTTGCCGCGGTGATGCACTCCTATTTCGTTCCATTTTCTCTCGGGTTATTTTACCCGCGGCATGCATTTCATGTTACCGTCGTGACATATTTCTATTTCTTCCATTTTTTCCTCTCAGGACATTTTTCACCGCGGCAACATCAAATTTTCGTCGAGGCAAAGATAAAATCCACGCTGGCTACCTTATCATGTCTTCGATTTTTATTTATCATATTACCATTCTACCCCCATATGCCACTCATCTAGTCATTTTCTTTTCCTACTCTCTTCGTCTTTTCATTTTTATATTTTCTTAAGTCTACTGATTCTCCCTTTCACAACCCTATTTCGCTGCGGCCACTCTTCTCTGCCCTCCTCCCATTTTCCATTCCTAATCACCTTTACTCTCGATTCTCTTTCTGTGTAGCTTTCTCCTCATCTTTGTAAGTATCTCCGTTTCCCTTCTTCGTCCATTTTTATCTTATGTCCTATTGATAGTTAGGGCAGAACAGCTGGACATATCGTCCTTTCTGGAATATTTTTCCGCAGCGAAGCGGAGTACGTCACGGTGAAGTTTTGATTTGCTCTATTTTTTATTATTTAGTTTGTTTATTTGCAGGCAAATGACTCGAACCAAAATCCCTACCCCTTCCAGTGAACCTGACTCACTTGACAATGAGTATACATTTAAGGAATTATATGAAAAAGTTGATGCTAGACCTCTTATCAAAGAACGAGCCTTTCATCTAACCCCCCAGGCAACCCTTTTGTTTAGCAACTCCAGGCATCCCAATTAACTAGCTTGGTTAAGGAGCATACATTAAGTAATGACAAATTCGTTCGTCATTTTTACACTTAGGCTTGGTTCCATAATCGCCTAGTCATTGATTTTCCTGGCATTAGGGAGCCCCATGCCTTCACCACCTCTAACATCCGCCATCGCTTCGATCTTCTCCCTGTCGTCGCTGCCATTTTGACCAACTCATCCAGAACTACCCTATGGCTGATGTTGCTCACACCCTCTGTCAAGAGCGCGTTGACTGGCATCGACCACGTTATACCGAGCTTTACCTTAAACGCTCCGAGTTATAACCAGAGGCTCGTCTTTGGTTGCATTTGGTCTATAACAACATCGTTTCCACTACCCACCTAGCCAACGTCACCAAATGCCAAGCTCTCTCCATCTACCTCCTAATGACTGGCCGTCTGGCCAACATAGCTGACGCTATTACCACCGTCCTCCATGACTCCATCCATACACCCAAACTAAAAAATGCCATAGCCTTCCCTCTCTTTGTTTCTAACATTTTCCGTGCCCACAACATCCTTGAGTTCAATAACAACAACTATTTTGAACCAGCCCCACTCTTTAGGTACGACTGCCTAAAACACCTGACCTTACACCGCCACCCCTTCCCATACCTATATTTGATGTTGGTATAACCTCAGTAATCGGTGCATCCAATAAGCACGACCAGCCAGCTCTAGAAGTCACTGAACCTGTCACCTTAGCTACCCTTGCTACCAAGCTTGACGGACTTTCTGCTGATCTCGATCAACTTCGTCTCACTCTCATGGGCGAGATCTAGCAACGGACGCATCGAGATGCCATGTATGATTGGGACATGCATTATCATCATCACGTAGATGCTTTGCTGGTTGAACGCCTACAATTCCATTTGCCTTCTGATAAGGATGAACCATGGCGAGGCGATGGCACAATTAGGGAGGGCACGTCTGGAGTAGGTCCATCTGGGTGTAGACCATCTAGGTCTGCAACTGATTCCCCTGCAGATCAATCTTGAGTCATTTTGTATTTTTTCTTGTTGTTTTATCATTGAATCTTTATGTTTTTAGTCTTGAGTTTCCTGGATACTTAGTTAACTTTTCTGATGTCTTTTCCCTGGTTGATCTAGCCTGTGCTGAATGTTGTATTTATTTCATTGGCTATTACGATATTGTATATCTGTTCATCTAATGTTTATCATCTTTATGTGATTGTTCTTTAACTCTTTCAGTCTTGCAGACACTATTGTGTTTGAGTGTAGGAGAGGAAACCAAACAGTTTCTTCATGCAACATTTTGGCCACTTAAGTGTCATTTGTGCGCTATCTTTTAAGTTTTGAAATTGGTGCTTGAGGTGAAATTGCAATTGCACGCATGTTTTCTATACTCCCCACGTTTTTGCCACTTTTCACTGCGGCGAAACTTTTCTAACTTTTTACTTTCGCGCAGCCAACACTTAAACAATGCTCCCAAATTAGGCTCTACTTATGTGATTGAAAAGTTTTGAAAAATTCAAAGTTTTACTTATGCTTTTGGAAAACTATCCATGCTTTTAAATTATAGTTGATTTTGACTAATTCCATTTTTAATGTTTTCAATAAGAAGTAAGTGAGGGTACGTTAAGGAAGTGGCGCTATGCGTTTTTAGACCTTGAGATTGCTTAATTGAGATACTAACCGTTTTGGAGGATATTTGGGCCTGAATTCTTTAATTTGTGTATATCTGCTTAATTTTATATCTCTTTAGAACTTGTTTTAATTCTTAATCAAGGCTTGATGAACTAAATTTTGTGAAAATGAAAGAGGCGTTCATTGCAAACCTTTCTCACCCAAACACAAACCCCACACACTTAACCATTGCTAGCCCCCTTGAGCCATCTTTTTGAATGCATGCAAACTTTTATAAATTGATGTAAATATTTTATCTCCAGTCTTCTAAGTTTAAGTGTTTTTAAGTAGAATTCATGGGTTGGGTTAAAAAAAAGGTAGTGTCTTTTACTAGACTAGTGTGATGGTGTGCTGCTACCATAATTCAGTAAAGAATACACGGTGAGAACTTTGCTACTTCAAATGCACCAGTTTTAAGTTTCCTAAGTAGTTCCTTCGAACATTTGAGGAACCTGGTTTGAGTTTAATTACGACATTTATCCGAACAATTGTTTTGCAGTAAAAAAAAAGGAGCTGTTATGTTAGAATTTTAAATCTTTTCTTTGGAACAGCTGACACTCAATTCATGAGGATGATAATTGTGATGCATGTCACTTATCTTGTTTCTTTTATTCCATCCATTTCACTTGGCCTTCATTCATCATTACAACCTTGAAAGACCTCTTGATTTGCAAAATTATAGTTCTTGTGGTAGAGAGGTAGAACTGTCACAAGCTTATGGTGGAGAATGAATTAAGTAGATTTTAGAGTGAAATTACCCCAAGACAAGTGAGTTGAGAGTTAAACAGTTTCCCATAGATAAGTCTCTTTTTCTCATTCTCTTGGATTAAATACTTGTAGTGTTGATCTTCTTGTCGTTCTTTCAGCCTGCTTTAATTGATTTCTGAGAAAAGGGTTTTATTCATTTTCTGCTTTAATTTTTAAGTATGGTCAGCATTCCCTTTTGCACTTGTATTCCTTTGTTATGAGCTTTTTCCAGGAGTACAAAGGTCTAAGTGTGGGGTAATTTGATTGAACCCAAGTCTTCTATATTATTCAGTGATATTTTATAGTTTTTGTTGTACTTTTTGACTCTTTTTATTGGAAACTGTGCTTAATTTAGTTCAAGAGTGCTTGTTTTCAATTAATATAGTTTGAGGGTTAAATTGTCATAATTAGTTAGTAATTGCACTCACTTGGTTTATAGGACAATTGATATTGCAAACTATTGCTTTTCATTACAGGACACTCAAGAAGTGGAGCCAAGAGTAAGGACCAAGAAATTGTTGAGCAATAAGATCAAGGAAGAAGACCTTTCGGGACAAGTTAACCACGGTGAACTCATCACTTTTCCATGGCAAAACATGTGAATCAACAGCCCAGACCTTTCAGGAAAATTTGACCGCAGCGAACTCATCACTTTTCGTGGCGAAAACTTCGAAGCAGCAACCTGAAACTCGAGTCATTTTTGGAAATCTCACTTACCTATGCATATGACCCAACCCGAATACCACTGGAAAAACCCTATTTTGGGATAAGTAAGGGGGAGGCGGAGAGACATATTATCATTGACTTTCCTTCATTTCTGCTCTCTGAAAAAAAAAAGCTCTAACTTCTTCCATATTTTTCTTTCCACTGTAAAAACTCCACCAGGGGTGATTCAGATTCATTCCAAGTTGTGAAGTTTCTAAGTCCAATGAGTGGATAAGTGTTTCTTTTCCTCTTGAAGGTGCAACAATGGCTAGAGTTCAATGGGCTGAAAAAGGGGAGTAGTTTAATCCATGGTTCATCTATGAATTTAGAACATCCTAGGTCTAGGATCTATGATTTGTAGTTGAGCTACTTGATTATGGTTTTAATCAAATGTTGGATATTCATTATGTGTAGGATGGATTGGTTTTTGTAGAACTCTTAGCTTAAATGTATGAAGTTTTATATATGTCTATTTGAAATCTTCTTGATTCTCTCTTATCTTGCATGGTTATGTTTGATGTTGAGATGATTTTAGATTCCATTTGACCCATTGCATTGGCTAATCCTACTACACACACTAAGAGTACTTAACGAGATTTTTAAAATAAATGGAGTCTCATTGATTAAGATCTTGGACTAGAAGAGTCTTTTAAGGTTTACCATTTTGAAGCTTAGTGACTTGCTCTCACTTAAATCAATTTCGAACTATGATGGCCAAAACTCACCTTCAAAGGGACTTTATCACTATTTAGTCTTTTGTGTTTTCGTCCATCAATTTTCTTTACCCCTAAAATCTAAAAACATTCGTTTTACATTCAAATTAGTTCCATTAATGAGTTCAAAAATTAAAATAAACCTTTTCTGCAAATTAGTTTGCATAGCGTGACATGTAGGTTAACTTAGGTTCAATCATTTTAGGTTCTGATTAAGTGAACGACCCAAGGTTGCACCCTATAGTGTAATTGTTGGAATACTTTAATTCAACCTCCAAGAGCTTAACGAACAGGTCGAATCAGATGCATCATTCGATATGCCATGTTTCATTACATTTCATTCCTGTGTGCTTCTGTTACATGTATCAAATTCATCGGATCTAAGTCCAGCAATTCACATTCAATTACTTACACATTTCATATTCCTTCTAGCATTTCACATTCAATTGTTCTCACATTTCATATTTATTCTAGCATTTCACATTTAATTATTCCCATATTTCGTATTCAGCATACATATCAGACAGAAACATATATAATTGTGTTTGTACATCTAGGTGAACTCACAGTATGCTCCAGATAACCTATTTCCTTAATGATCCGGCAATGTCTAAATCTTATTGATCAACTTATGTATCTATCTTCATGAATACACACATATTTCACACATCATTAAGTTTTCAATCATATGATTATTTAATCATTCACATGTGTATATATATATATATATATATATACTTATACGCTTTCAGATCATTCAAACTTTCTAGCTTGTATATTACCATTTTGCAATTAGGTTTATGCCTTAAGTAAACTTGATTTATTCATCAATCATATACGCTCATATAATTATCCAATTCTAACTCATAATTACTTCATATTCTCTAATGTTTATTCATTTATTTCTAATACACATTACTCATATCCTTTGAATCATATTTGAATTCAGAAGAACATCTTAATTCCTTTAACAACTCATAATTTCCAAATTTTAATATATTGATATCAAGATAATCCATTCCTTAAATTATGACATCAATTAACAACCTAAACTTATCAAACCCTAACCAATGAATCAAGCAACAATTTCGGTTCATTTCAAGCCTCAATCAAGTCCAAATAAACTAATGTAAAGTGAATTATCCTTATGTGGTTCAACAATTACACAAAAAAAGTTTTTTATTTCAAGAATTGGTCATGATCGTGGAGGACCTTCCCAGGATCATGGGAAGAGTTCCCAAATGTGTACTATCCAATTTCCCTCAATTCTCTATGAAATTTCACTTACTTTAATCCATAACTAACACTTGCATTTTTTTCCAGATTAAATGTTCTTAAAGGCTACCTTAATTCATGTCAATATAACTTCCATTTTGGCTACATTTAGGCTCTCTAAATTCTATTCATGTATATCCTAAACAATAACTTCTTACACATACCCTTACATCCCT
The DNA here is from genome assembly GCA_027575705.1 of Erythroxylum echinodendron. NCBI lineage: Eukaryota > Viridiplantae > Streptophyta > Magnoliopsida > Malpighiales > Erythroxylaceae > Erythroxylum > Erythroxylum echinodendron. Next base: position 6,924 of record JANZXR010349119.1, read on the forward strand.
AATTTGCCAAATTTAAAACACCTCCATACCAGATTTAAAACACCTTCATAGAAATCCATTAATTATACCTTAATTACACCTCAATTCCTCATCAATTTCATCTCAAATTCCAGCTCAAAATCATTCATTAAACAGCTCATAAACTATTGTTTTTCATGCATGCAAAAATAGAATAGAAACTACCATTTATGCATCATTTTATAGCACTCATATATACCAATATCACAATTAATCCATCCCTAATTCAATCATCATCAAGTACTATTAACATATATCAAAACGATCAGTATTTCACTTAGTTGATCAACTTAATTGCCTCCCCAGTTATCAAGTTAACCTAGCCTTCCATGCATGAAAGACCATCTCAAATACAAGGTGATAATGGACAGAAGTTATGCAGAAGTTGAAAGCTATAAGGAAGAATTGAGTTCTCAGTGGTGAGAGGGATGAATCACAACAGAAACAATGAAGGAGATGTTTCTCCATTAGTTCACATTATTAAGTGCAAGATGTCTATATAATATAATGACACCTGTCATGTTTGCATGCAAACCACTTGTCCTCACCTTATCCTGCCAAATGTCACCAAGATCCTAGGACATTTGTTACTCAATCTCTAAGCCATTTGTCATTCAAGCTCTAAGCAATTTGTCATAATTACTTAATGTTCTCCAATGTTCTTTCATTTATATATAATACACATTACTCATATCCTTTGAATCATATTTTCATTCATAAGAACATCTTAATTCCTTGTAACAACTCATAATTTCCAGATTTCAATACATTGATATCAAAACAATCTATTCCTTAAGTTATGACATCAATTAATTTTAGTCATTGGAAATTGCTCTTTAATACAATTTGAATCAAAACAAGTTTACTCATTTTTTTTAGGTGAACTCAAAATTGTTCGAATTGTATTATTGTCAATTATTGACATTGGTAAACGACCTAAAGCAATTTGATTACCATTTTTATTCTAGTTTTATTTTGGACAGCCCATATTATGCTCTATCAAAATTTCTATATTCAGATAAGATATCCGATTAGATATCTGTAATCTATGTTATGGGCATTTACATATACTCATAATTTTTGTTATAATTGAAATTGAAAGAAAGTGAGAAGGATTTTTTTCTATTGACAAGAATCAATATGGGTTTTTTCCTTAATTTTGCTCGGTCAACACACTAAAAAAACTACGAATACTATGTTTGGTTAATCAGAATCGTATCCCACCCTAATTTCCCTAATTTGGATTGCAAATCTATTAATCACCCTAAACTTATCAAACCCTTAACCAATGAATCAAGCAACAAGGTAGGTTCTTATCAAGCCTCAATCAAGTCCAAATACACCAATATAAAGTGGCTTATCCTTATATGGTTCAATAATTACACAAAACAGAAGTTTTTCATTTCGAAGCATTGCCTACGATAGTAGAGGACCTTCACACGATTGTGGGATGAGTTCTCTGAACATGCATTATCCAATTTCCCTTAATTCTCTACGAAATTTCACTTACTTTAAAGCACAACTAACACTTGCATTTTTTCCAGATTACATGTCCTTAAAAGCTACCTCAATTCATCTCAATATAACTTCCATCTTGAGGCTGTCTAAATTTTGTTCATTTATATCCTAAATAATCACTTCTTACACATATCCTTACATCTCCAATTTTCCAAATTTAAAACACCTTCATAGCAAGTTCAAAACACCTTCACAACAATCCATTAATTATACCTCAATTTCTCATTAATTTCATCTCAAATTCTAGATCAAAATCAATTATTTACCAGCTCATAAACTATTATTTTTCATGCATGGAAAAACAGAATAGAAACTACCATTCATTTATCATTTTCTAGCACCCATGTACACCAATATCACAATCAATCCATCCCTAATTCAGCCATCATCAAGTACGATTAACATGTATCACAAGAGATCAGTATTTCACTTACTTGATCAGATGAATTTCCCCCTCAATTATCAAGCTAACCTAGCCTTCCATACATGCAAGATCATCTCAAATACAAGGTGATAATGGACAAAAATTAGGCATAAGTTAAAAGTTATAAGGAAGAAGTAATTTCTTCGTGGTGAGAGGGATGAATCACAACAGGAACAATGAAGGAGATGTTTCTGCATTAGTTTACATTATTAACTGCAAGGTGTTTAAGTAATACAATGACACTTATCATATTTGCATACAAGTCACTTGTCCTCACCTTGTCTTGCCAAATGTAACCAAGATCCTAGGCCTTTTGTCACTCAATCTCTAAGCAATTTGTCATTTAATCTTTAAACCATTTTTCACTTAATTTTTGTAGCACCCTATCTCTACTGAGCATGTATCTGTACATCCCGAGGACATTCAGACATGGACCCTGTGAATGTGACATGTTAGAGTAGTCAAACTGAACTCATTGCAATTTTTTTCCAAACATCACACACGTTTTTGAAAAAACTGATAATCATTAATGGCCCATTTTATTTGTAACAATTTCAATAACAATTGTCATAAACAATATACACATTGAAAAATTCTAGTAATCATTTGGGCCCTGTACAAATTCGAAACACTTTTAGTCATAAAGTTATTACATATTAGAATTATTCAAATATCATGGTACAGTATTTGTGGAATAGATACTTTAATAATCTGGGAATCTCTTTATATGTTAGCTAGAGGGTCCGAGCTTACTGATGAGTGCCTTTTTTCTAAAGGTTAAAAAAGGATCTCATGTGAAGCTAACATGGCTGGCTATATACAAGTATAGCCAAATCAATATGAGAAAGGACGGATGGCCAGAGGTCGTAATCTTCAAGTGTCATATTTTGGTTAAGTTTACCATACTTCCGACCTTTATGTTTTGCGACCTTAATATTTTATTACATTCCACTGACCAAAAAGAAAAGGATCCATACTTTAATATAAAAATAATAGAAAACGTATGCAGACGTCAACTGCTTCCAACCTCTATCTCTTATTCAACTTTAGTGCTATATTTCCAGTTTGTCTAACTGGGTATCTCCTCTGAGCCTAAAAAAAAGTAGCAATTTTGTGGAGTTTTAGGAACTCAATGAGATACCCAGCATCGATGGCTCACTTATAACAAATAACACATATAATTCATGTAATCACATAATTCACATCACTTCATTAATTCATCATGTAGCATCAATTAACACTTTATTCATTTATTTCATATTTCACATTTGAACAATTCAAACAGTTCATTTCAATCATTTAAACATACATATTAATTATATATGCAATGCTCATGAGACTCACGTTCAATTGTTATGGTGCTGATTGAGTGCCTATAACTGCCTCGTATCCATTGTGGATACTGGGCTCAATAATAACTGTACCTTATCCGTTTGAGATACAGGGCTCATTTTATATAGTGAGCCAGAGGCTCTTACCACATTTTGAGTTTTAAGCTCTTTTTTTTTCACTTTCTGGGCTTTAAGCTCTTTTTCGATGGCTACTCCGGTTACAACAGCCTTTATGTTATCATGCATTTATGTAATGAAATGCATCACATATATTTAGTCCATCCATTGTGCTCAATCTTACACTTTCATATTTACGTTCACATTTATCATCAAACCTCGGTCCAACATTCAACATTAATGTTAAGAATCTCACATTCACATTCACATTTTTCATCAGATCGATGTCTGCCATTCAACAATAATGTCGAATATCAATTATTTAGTTAAATTCACATATAATGAGCACTTCCAATGAGTTTTTCATGCATCAAACGCCATAGACATTCAATGTCCAAAATCAAAGCATTAATATCAGATCACAATTCAAAACATAAGTTAAAACAAACAATTAAACATGTGAGACCATTTAGGTTACTCACAGTATGCTCCAGATTAGCATTAGCTTCCATGTTCTGGAAATGTTTGGGCGCTGACATTCAATCCTATGTATCAACTTCATGTAATATACATTGTACACACATTACTAATTGTATAACCATGTAAACATATATATAAGTGTAATGTATGATCCATGCTCATGTTGACTATTCCAGGTATATATCCTTAATCAGATCACTTGATTTTTAACAACATCATTTGTGTGCGTCAAGCTTACTCTAGGTTCATACCTCAAAGAACTTGGTCGTTAAAATAACATAATTCAATCATTCATCATTTCTTTTCTAGCATTCTAAGTTCACATGATATTCAAGTTCTCATTCATTCTTACCTAATACACGTCATTCAATCATTCACTAAGGTTATTTTAGTTTCCTAAGATCATAAAATATCCCATTTATCATTCATCTTAATGGAATCACGTTAGCAATCATAGGGCTTCTTTAATCCTTATATTGTCATCAATTTTCTAGATTAAACACTTAATATAATACAATTCATTCTCAAATTATATCCTCAATTATCATTCTAAACATATCATTCATTTAATCACTTATTTCATCATCAAACTAAGCTCAGCCTAAGAGCATCATAGGAAAACATGGATAAGTCAATAATTTATATGTACATGATTTGGGATAATAGGCATAAGTTTCACTGTGGATGTCAAATTAAGGTCATTCAAGTATATTTTTGAAGAGAACTTCGAGTTCTACAACTTTCTTGAAGACACCAAAGAGAGATCTTGCCATATAAAGGGTCAAAGTTGTACATTTATGTAGGTGTTTTGAGAATGTCCGCCCAGTGGACATGTATGTCCCTCCAAATGGACATGAACGGGGCTGGAGTACTGAAATTCCTAAGAAGGTCCGCATAGCGGACATGAAGTCTGCCTAACAGACCTTTACTAGCCAATTTCCATATTTCCCACTCCTATAAGTTATATCTAACACATCTACGCATATCTTATCATTCCTATTTCAATTTCTATTCATTCTTACCTCCATTCCAATTCAAAACATTCATATTATTACATACCAAAACAGAACATGTCAATATTCACATTTATCATCAATTTTTTGCACCTGTTCAACTTCATTTCTACCTTCATTTCACTTCTAACTTATTGTTCTAATTTACCTAATTTCAAGACAGTACATTAGCCCTCTCTTTAACCTCAAAACCATTCTATTTCATCCATATAATAACTACCCAAAAATTCATGTAATTTAGCATTAAAAACAGAACATGAAAACTTCATTTATCTGTCAAATTTTCTGAACTTGTTCCACTTCATTTTTCACCTTCATTTCATTCCTAACTATCACCTTAATTCATTTTATTTCAAGACACCATAGTATTCCTTTTTATTATCTCTAAACTCATTGTAGTTAATCTCTAAAACAATAAAAGAGATACATATTATTATACCAAAAAAAACAAAACAAATAAACATCTACTTACATTTTAAAATTTTTTACACACTTAACTCCATTTCAAACTTTACTTTATCTCTAAATTATCATCTTACTTATTGTTATTTTAAGACAATACACTAGCCTTTCCTTTGGCTTTAAACTCATTCTAGTTCATCTCTATAAGATTCAAAGAAATCCATGTTAATATACATTGAAAATAGAACATGAAACTTCCATTTACCACTGAAAATTTTTTGCACTCTCTCCTACACCATTTTAATGATTTTTCGGTTATAAACTCATCTCTAAATCATCTCTACATCAATTTATGAATCATTAATCATCATACAAGTAAAAGCAAGACATGAAAATACCCAAATTTCTCATTCACGTTTCAACATGTAAACATCCTCATTTTATGCTCATTTAACTTCTAACTATCATCAAACTATGTTTCATTCAACAAATCATGGAGAACAATATGTTACTAACTTGATTTAACTCCGTGCTTCTTCAATATCTCACGAAAACCCTAACTTTCCAAGAATCACACGATCATCATCATTCCAAAGGAGAATAGGCTAGGTTTTTAGTGATAAGGTGAAGAAATAGCAAGAATCTTAAAGTAGCTAGTGATGAAAAACGATAGCAAGAATCACGTAGGGTGGGTGAGCAAAATCTGAAGAATAATGAAAATGAGGAAAAGAAGTATATGTCGTGGGACAAAACAGAAAGACAATTGAGAGAGAGTCTTTCAAATGGATATAAAAAGGTAGGTTATAAAGACTTAGTGGTGTCATGACACTTGTCATGACACCTTCCACTTAAAATTATACTAATATCTCTTTCTTATAATACTAATTAATACTTAATTTCTTAGTCCATTGTCTCCAATTTCTAATTCAATTATCTCCCATTTTCTATAACACTTGTTATCAAATCTTAAAGTCATTTATCAATTATTTCTACTATCATTTGACACTTAATTCCACTACCATTTATCAATTTTGTCAATCAGCATTTTTTTCCTAGTCTATAAGTACCCAAAATCTCAGAAAATTCTCAAATTTCACCAAAAAATTCTAAGTCACTATTTATACACACCAACTCAATTTTTAAGACATATACTCCACAATTCACATTATAATCACGTTAAATATCAATTTTACCCAGAAAATGCCAAATGAGTGAATGTATAGTTGTTGAAATATATGTAAAACAATCAAATTCACGTGAATGTATACTATTATTATGCATGAGTATGAAATGCAATTTTCTATTCTCTCATTGTTATTTTCCATTTGCAAAAATATAGGGTTCTAACCCTTAGTATGGAAACGGGATATTATAATTCTCTCCCAATTAATAAATTTTGTCATCGAAATTCTTATCTGATCGATCATATTGAAGGGGGGTTTTATTTCATCAAATTTTCTTCATTTCCCATGTAGCTTCTTCACTCGAATAATTTCTTCCAATTGACTATAGTCGATCGAATCACTGATTCCTCAATATAACTTTTATTACTCGCAAGTATAACTTTTAGGCAAAGCGTTTTGGGCTGAGGCAATTACTTATGCAAGCCATATTATAAATCGGTTGCCATATATTTGGTTATTATATTTACCCTTTTTTAACAAACTTTATCCCACCTCGCCAATGTGGTACTTACAGAAACACCTTATCTATCACTCGATATTCCATATTTTCGATGAAGATCCATCTAACACGTTGGTCTTTCTTGAGTCGCTTAAATTCTACTACAAGTCATTTTCACTAATCAACAATATCTTGAGTCAATTTTGAGGCTTTAATAATATTTATGCCCTCTTCATCACAATATAAAGGAGCATGACACTTTCAGCCATATTACGCTTCACACGACTTCATATTGATGCTAATGGGACAATGATTGTCATAATCAATTTCAATCAGAACTGTATTTTGATCACCTGTTCCTAAGAACTCCAATATATAATCTCTTATCATATCTCCAATAGTTAAGACTGTTGTCAAATCAAACATTCAGTCACTCATTCAGCCACTTATTTCTACCTCCTTAGTTGCTAAATGCTATATTAGCGTATTCCTACTAGGATGTATGGTATTTATAGTGTAGGTAGCTATTTATGCTTTCTCTAAAAATCTCTTTACTCAATCATCTATATTGGGTACACCTACGTTTTACTACAATCACAAAATATCATTTTTCCTATTCAAACTCAGCATTCAAATTCATTTTCATGTTCTCAATAAGATTTGCTGATTCTGAATCCTCAATTTGAGCTTATTAATCCTTTCATGAAAAATTGTTCTTAACTTTATTGTGGCTAATAATACTTCAATTTGCTCAAAAATTCAACTCGACATTCTATGTTCTTTAATGCACTAGATTTGGTAACTCGATATCGTAATTTATGTTACACTGCTATTGGATGGTCTGTTTAATACATCAGCTATAACACTAGCTTTACTAAAATAATATTCATTTATAAAATCATAATCTTTCAACAATTTTGTTCATTTCTGTTATCTCATGTTAAACCCTTTCATACTCAATAATTACCTCAACTTTTATGATCTGTATATATTTTTTTTGAAAAGTTTCACCCACATGAGAAGTAAGATTTACCTCAAGTATTCAAAATATCCCTTTTTAACTTTTCAAATATACTTAATTATCATCTTAATATCACAGTCACTAATTGATCTAAGCAAGGTTGGAACACTTTATTCATTATATCATGAATACTGCCTGGTACATTTGTCAACCCAAATAGATATCACCAAGACTCAATGCACCCATATCTAGTCCTCGAAATAGTATCTAGTTCCTCAGTTGGGGTAACATTATCTCATGTTTTTCTCAGTCTAATAATTGATTTATTTTTTTTGAATTACATTTTCCTTTCATTCGATTTCCTCTAATTTCTCATTGACTTATTCTAATGTCTATTATTTCATACTAGTTTCTTCACACATTTCAATTTATTTACAATTTTAACTTCCTGAGTTGGTAACACATTCATCAAATCTAACTTGTATCTCCTGAACATATTAGCATAGAATATAGTGTGGATCTAAGTTCTTATCATATTAGCAACGGTGTTACCTGAAATTTAAGAATCCAATTATGTAGTTGGATACTTTACATCAAACAGAATGCATGCATTCTCAGTAGCATATTCAACTTCTTATACCTGAGTCTCAGATAGAAACGAGACTCTAATATTCACTTATAATTTGTTCCATCATTGTTCATTCTTAGAAGTAAACTATTTGGTCTACTTAACCTAATTCGGTGAAATTCTCTATCAAAAGAAAAGTTATCTTCTCAATCATCTATACTCTGTACATACTCTTTATCAATCAACTATATTCATTATTGTTTTTTAGCTATTCCTAATATCTCAATAAGATCAATTTCTATCACACCTAACATGATCTGAAGATTATTTATAATGAAGTTCAGTGAAACAGGAGACATATTCATTTACTCTCATGCTTCGATCTGTATTAACAAAATCATTACATCTTATCTACAAATTTATATTTTTGAAAAGTCACCAATGAACACCTCATACTAATGATACTTCGATCTCAATTGAATATGAATAACAATTCTCCCTTTCTGCCTGCTCACGATAGTGGTAGACCTTCCCACGATTGTGACAGAACCAATTACTCTTGGCCACGATCATGGGGACTATGCCACGATCATGCCCTGCTTCTTTTTCCTTCCTTTTTCCTCGAATTTATCACATATACCAACATCATTTACACTTTCAACCTATCCTCAATTAATCACCATAAATGCTTTCATGCGCCACTCTGATTCATCTCATAACTTTGACTATGGGGGCTAAGACTTAAGAACATTTAAGAAATCATAGGTCACCTCCTATATCATCTCCAAGTATATATTACATGTGTGCTTAATAATATCACTTGTCAAGGTGATCACATTATTAGATATGTATTCACAATAACAATTCAACTTAACCTTTAGATCTTTTACATATCTCATTGTCAATTATTTCCTTTCTCTGTCATCATTTATTTCATCTTCCACATATATATTTTCAATCAATTCAGAATTATAGAAGCATATTCATCATGAAGTTCTGATCTCAATTTCATTGGCACATTCTTATATTGAATCATAACCCTTGCTACTTCAGTTAATCAACAATTTCAATTCCAAGTTCAACCTCTTAAGGTCATAATAAAATTTTGTTTTCTATCAACTTTACTTATACACTTTGAATCTCATCATTTCTACTTATATCTCTACTTTGCTCAATGAATCCTTAATAATATATTCACATATATATTAAAATCAAGGATATGCCCTCAGAATACATTATTAATTTCATATTCGATGACACATTCACAAATACAAATGCATTGAATCTTTGTCTATCATATCAAACCATATACTATTTCTCCTTTCTAGATATCCACAACTTTTCATTTTCTCACCTTCTGAAAGATCATCCTCTTTCTCATTGTTTCTAATAGCTCAACTCTTAACGAATGCTCATGTATGTGACTTGTGTGTATGCGACTCAGACTGGGGATCAGTTGCCATTGCATGCTATGACATGTATAAAATTGCATATACCTTGACACATATTTTGAAAAGTACCCATATAAGACACTAAGCCTAGGCTCTGATACCAAGCATTCTAGCACCCTACCTCTACTGAGCATGTATATGTACATCCCGAGGACATTTGGACACGCACCCTGTGAAAGCGGTGTGCTAGAGCAGTCAAACTGAACTCATTGCAAATTTGTTTTTCCAAACATCACACAGTCATTTTTTAGAAAACCAATAATCATTAATGGCCTATTTTATTTGTAACAATTTCTATCATAATTGTCACAAACAATATACACGTTGCCGAATTCCAGTAATCAGCTGGGACCTTTTACAAATTTGAAAGATTTTTAGTCATAAAGTCAATACATATCAGAATTATTCAAATACATATGGTACAGTACTTATGGAATACATACTTTAATACAAAAATAACAGAAAACGTATGCAGATGCCAACTAATTCTAACCACTATCTCTTATTCGAGTTTAGTGGCTATGCTTCCAGCTTGTCTAATTAGGTATCTCCTTTGAGCCTGGAAAAAAGTTGCAATTTTGTTGAGTTTTACGAATTCAATGAGCTACCCATCATCGATGGATCACTTATAACACATAACATATACAGTTCATGTAATCACATAATTCACATCACTTCATTAATTCATCATGTAGCATCAATTAACACTTTATTCATTTATTTCATATTTCACATTTAAACAATTCAAACAATTCATTTCAAACATTTAAATATACATATCAATTATATATGCAATGCTCACGAGACTTACGTTCAATTGTTATGGTTGTGACTGAGTGCCTATAATTGTCCCATGTCCATTGTGGATAAAAGGGCTCATTAATAACTGTCCCTTATCCGTTGGGAATATAGGGCTTATTTTACATAGAGCCAGAGGCTCTTATTGCATTATGAGCTTTAATCTTTTTTTCACTTTATAAGCTTTAAGCTCTTTTTCGGTGGCTACTCCAATTATAATAGCCTTTATGTCACCATGCATTTATGTAATGAAATGCATCACATATATTCAGTCCATCCATTGTGCTCAATCTTACACTTTTATAGTCACATATGATGCATACTCATGTTGACTATTCTAGGTATTTATCCTTAATCACATCACTTGATTTTTAGCAACATCATTTGTGTGTGTCAAGCTTACTCTAGGTTTATACCTCAAAGAACTTGGTCATTGAAATAACATAAGTCAATCATTCATCATTTCTTTTCTAGCATTCTAAGTTCACACAATATTCAAGTTCTCATTCATTCTTACCCAATACACATCATTCAATCATTCACTAAGGTTATCTCAGCTTCCTAAGATCACAAAATATCCCACTTATCATTCATCTTAGTGGAATCACATTAGCAATCATATGGCTTCTTTAATCCTTATATCGTTACCAATTTTCCAGATTAAACACCTAATATAATACAATTCATTCTTAAATTATATCCTCAATTATCAATCTAAACGTATCACTCATTTAATCACTTATTCCATCATTAAACTAAGCTCATTTAATCTTCGTTCAAGCTTAAAAGCATCAAAGGAAAACATGGATAAGCCAATAATTGATATGTACATTATTTGGGATAATAAGCATAACTTTCATTGTGGATGTTGGATTAAGGTCATTCAAGTATAGTTTTGAAGAGGACTTTGAGTTCTACAACTTTCATGAAAACCTTAAAGAGAGATTTTGCCATATAAAGGGTCAAAATTGTATATTTATATAGGTGTCCTAAGAATCTCTACCCAGCGGACTTGTATGTACCTCCAAACGGACATGAACAGGGCTGGAACACTGAAATTGCCGAGAAGGTCCACCCAGTGGACATGAAGTCTGCCCAACAAACCTTTACTGGCCAATTTCAATATTTCGCACTCTTATAAGTTATATCTAACACATCTATTCATATCTTAACATTCCTATTTCAATTTCTCTTCATTCTCACCTTTATTCCAATTCAAAACATCTACATTATTATACACCAAAACAGAACATGTTAATATCCACATTCATTATCAATTTTCTGCACATGTTTAACTTCATTTCTACCTTCATTTCACTTCTAACTTATCATTCTAATTTACCTAATTTCAAGAAACTACATTAGCCCTTTCTTTAACCTCAAAATCATTCTAGTTCATCCATATAATAACTACCCAAAAATTAATGTAATTAAGCATTAAAAATAGAACATGAAAACTCCATTTATCTGTCAAATTTTCTGCACTTATTCCATTTGCTTTTTCACCTTCATTTAATTCCTAACTATCACCTTAATTCATCTTATTTCAAGACACCACATTACTCCTTTTTATTAGCTCTAAACTCACTGTAGTTTATCTCTAAAACAATCAAAGAGATACATATTATTATACCAGAAAAATAGAACAAGTAAACATCCATGTACATGTCAAAATTTCTGCACACTTAAGTCCATTTCCAACTTTACTTTATCTCTAAATTATCATCTCACTTCTTCTCATTTAAGACAATACACTAGCCCTTCCTTTGGTTTTAAACTCATTGTAGTTCATAACATTCAAAGAGATCCATGTTAATATACATTGAAAATAAAACATGAAACTTCCATTTACCACTTAAAATTTTCTGCACTTTCTCCTACACCATTTTAATGACTTTTCGGTTATAAACTCATCTCTAGATCAATTTATGAATCATTAATCATCATACACATAAAAGCAAGACATGAAAATATCCAAAATTTTCATTCAAGTTTCAACATGTAAACATCCTCATTTTATGCTCATTTAACTTCTAACTATCATCAAAACATGTTTCATTCAACAAATCATGGAGAACAATATGTTACTTTCTTGATTTAACTCCATGCTTCTTAAATATCTCACGAAAACCCTAGCTTTCCAAGAATCACACGATCATCATCATTCTAAAGGAGAATAGGTTAGGTTTTTTATGATAAGGTTAAGAAATAGCAAGAATCTTAAAGTAGCTAGTGATGAAAAAAGATAGAAAGAATCACATGGGGTGGGTAAGAAAAATTGTGAAGAAGAAGAAGAATGAAAATGAAGAAAATAAGCAGGTGTTGTAGGACAAAAATGAAAGACAATTGAGAGAGAATCTTTCAAATGGGCATAAAAAGGTGGGTTATAAATGTTGATTATTGTCTCAAACCTATCAAGTCAAAAATGGTAAACCAACACAAGTCAAAAATGGTGGCTATTTCGGTGGCTTTCGGTGGATGCATGCATTAGCCAGCTATAACCCATTAGCTTCTCTATATAAGAGAAGCAACAGCAACAGAGAGAGGTGAGCAGAAAATCTAAGGGAGCCTAGAGGGAGAGAGAAAAGGAGAGAAAAATTGCACCAAGAAAGAGAGAATAGCAAGGAGTTATTCGGGAGAGAGATAAAAGTTCTCTCAAATTGTCTTGGGTTTTGTATTGTTTTTCTCTAGTGAGAGTGTTATGAGCTTGGGTTAATTTTGGGTCTTTAGGAAATTGAGTAATAAACACTATTGTATGTTCTCATTGATTATAGTAAAATAGTTAGTCGTCTCCAAACTGAACGTAGGCATTGCCGAACCAGTATAAAAATCTTGGTGTTCTTGTTACTGTTTTATTTTCACTCCAAATTGATTAACATTTCCATACAAAAAGCGGTATAAGAGCTCCAGGTTTTTTGACTGGGATGTTGTAAGTGTGAAAAATTGTCGGAGCTACAGTTCGTGAATAGTGTCAGTGCTACAGTACTGTGAATAGCATCAGTGCGCAGTTCGGTGAACAGTACTGTGCTACAGTACCTGTGAATAGTTTGGAGCTACAGTTGTTAACATTCGTTGTTGCTACAGCACATGAACAGTGTTTGCTACAGTGTTGGGATAGTATTGGTGCTACAGTCGTGTGAACAATGGCTGTGAACAGTATGTATTTGTGAATCAGGCAAGTAGATGGCTGGAGATAAAGACGAGTCCGTTAAGAAGGATTCGATATCGTCATCGTCAACACCTACATCCAATAGACATCCAATCGTTACTACGAGGTTAGAGGTTGATAAATTCAATGGCTCTAATAATTTTTGTATATGGCAATGTGAAGTTATGGATGTGCTGTATCAACAAGAGTTGGACATGGTTCTGGTAGATAAACCAGAAGATATGGATGACAAGCAGTGGATGCGAATTAATCTCCATGCTTATGCCTCTATTCGATCATTCCTTGATAAGGAGCTGAAATACCCTTATATGAAGGAAACTTCTGCTAAGGAGATATGCAATTGGAAGAAAAGTACATGACCAAGAGCGCAGAAAATTGGCTCTTCTTGAAGAAGAGACTCTTCTGATTTCAGTATCATCCAGGTATTTCTATACATGAAAACCTAAACGATTATAATAAAATACTTGCTGATTTAGCAAACCTCGATGTGAAAATTCTTGACAAACTCTTCTGATTTCAGTATCATCCAGGTATTTCTATACATGAAAACCTAAACGATTATAATAAAATACTTGCTGATT
>JANZXR010349255.1:0-22680 GCA_027575705.1 Erythroxylum echinodendron
ATTGTACTCATTTAAATTCTTACATGTGCATTATTATACATTTTTGATTGTTCAATTTGTAATGTAATTGTATTTGAATTGTATAGAGGCGCATTTGGAACGTCAACACACAGACGTTGCCAAGACTTCCAGGCATTAGCTTCGGAAGCTATTGGTAAGTGACCTAGACGGTTTCTCTCAATTTTTGTGTTCTTTATGAATTTTGGTGAATAATGGTGGGAATTGTGTTTGATTATAGATTCCGGACAGAAGGTCCGATGACTGAATATTGGGAGCTATGACATAAAAATGCTACTTGTATGTGAATTGGGACCTATGTGTTTTAATGTGATTAATTGTGATTGTGCTTAATGTGATTAAATGAAATATATGCATACGTGCATAATTATGACATATGCATTTCATTCATGAATGCATGATCAGATAATGACAGTTATGACCGGAGCAGCCACCGATTAAAGCTTAAAGCTCAACGATTGATTTTGAGATTCGAGCTCAGCAGTATTTCAGAGCCTCAGGCTCAACGATTAATGTGCCCATATTGAGACAGTTCAGGCGCTTGGTCACAACACCGTAATAAATTGAAAAAGTGTCACATGAGCATTTCACGTGCATTTGCTTACTGTGTTTAATTGAGTGAAAGGCTTAAAGCCTTATACTTATGTGACAAGAAAAAGTTTCCTCATGTAATAAATGTTTAACTTTTGAATGATGGAAATCTCTGCTATGTTAAATGTGTTGCATGAATTGAGTGAACCATCGATGATGGTTACCTCACTGAATTCGCAAACTCACCCAAAATTGCAACATATTTTTTAGGACCGAGAGTAGACTCCTAACTCCAGAGGGACTTTTCTAGCCGTGTAGATCGTGTTGGCGAGAGAGGTCATGGCTCACAGATCAGTCAGCTAGGACTTTTGGGATGACCTAGATAGATTTAATGTATTCTTCCTCTTTCATATAGCATCTTGTACTAGGTTTTTGGATTTATGTACAGACATTACAGTATGACGGATGTATAAACTTTTGATTTTGACGAATGAAATGAGGAAGAGTTTGATTTTAAAAATATTGTGGTTTACAGTTAATGCTTTATTGTTCAAATTAATGTGATGTCATATGGAGTGACTATAGCGATTGCACGTACCGCTCCCTTATCATAGGATATGTACCGGAATGACTTGCAGGCGTCCCGGTACGTACCCTACGGTAAGGGGGTGTTACAGTGAGAGAAGGAGACAAAATAAGGAAAAAGTAATCTCTAGCATTTAGATTCTTGAATTAAGATTTTTTGCAATTATAGTATTGTTAGTTATTTACATTAGTCTTTTAATTCTAGTTTAATTTTTCAAATTATTTACATTTAATAATTTCATTTCTTAAACAAAGTTGTTTTTAACTTAAGCGGTGTTCAGGCATCAATCCCTGTGGGATCGATATCTACTCTTTTGAACTACAAGTCATGACCCATTCACTTGCGATTTTTGAGCTTAAAACAAGTAGAGAGGTTTTACCTTCAACAACAGGGTATTGTAAAACTCCTTGGATCTTTTAGCTTATAAGGCATGTGACTGATGAAGATGGGGCTACAACTTCTAGTCAATGCTACAGTTTAGTTATCTTCTCGAGTCCCATTTATTAATAATATGCCTTTTAAGAACTTAGTATATTTAGGCATATGTTCCAATGCATCCACAAAATATAAATTAATTTACAAAGTCTTTAACTTCTCCATAAACTTTACAAATTGTGCATCTAGTTTTTTCTTTTGTAATTGTTTTGGGAATAGAATTATAGGAGGATATAATGGAGGGAAACATAATTGGGGTACTTATTTTTTTCTTTATCCTTTTTCTTCGTTTCTTGATCCTATACTGGATGGGTTTTAGCTTGTTTATCTGCTGATTGCTTGAGCTCTTTCCACTTCTAAGTGTGATTGCCTTCATTTGATACCTTAGGTTTGCTTCAATATTACTTAGGAGACTCCCTATACTTTTGGTAGACAATATGTTTACCAATTGGCCCATTTAGAAATCCAGATTATGAATGGAAGAGATGTGGATTTTAGCTACGAACTTCCCTTCTTACCTTTTATGAGCTTCATCCATGTTCATGAGCTTGCCTATGATCTTTTCCAATTTAGAGGCATTAGCATTGGATTTATCTTGTTAAAATCTAGGCAACCCTTAATTTCTAAACTAATTTCCTGGATTGTCCGATTAAAAAAATTTTGAGTGATTCCTCCACCTAAGATTTTACATGTTAGAGTAGGTGTTGTCTTCTCCTCTTTGACCAAATTATGTGCTCATATTGTTTAGTTGCTCCATATTATTATTTTGCAACAAAATCAATCTTTTGTAACATGATTATCTTGTCTACATAATTCATATCCATGCTAAATTACTTTAATTGAAGCTGATGAGGAGGTTTTTAAAGTTTTTAATTGTTTTGTTAAGTTAGCTATTTTAGCCTACATTGATGTCACTGAATCAATAATGATGAATCTCTTCTTATCTCGAAAAGTTGGTTGCTGAATACTTCTATTTGACATCCAAAGATAGTTATTAGTCATCATCTCCTCTTATAAGTGCTTTTCTTCCTCAACTGTCTTCCTCATCAGAGATCCTCCAGAAGCTACAAATATGGTGCTCCATGTGGGTAGATTAACTATGTTGTAGAAGGTTAACATCTCCTTTATAAATCCTTATAACTTTCCCACCCTTCGTATATTAACTCCCCATCATTTTGTTGGAAATTTATAATCTCCTTTATCAATATTGTTATCTTCATCAAAAGGAAATACTTGTTTAAGAATGCATGCACTAGTTCTGCCATGTTGTGATCTTTGTTAAATTTAAAGAGTGATACCATATTTTGGCTATATCCCTTATTGTGAAGGGAAAGAGCCTCATCCAAATAGCATCTTCTAACATTCCGTTATATAGGAAGGTATCACATGTTTTGAAAAAGTTTACTAAATGTGTGTTAGTATCTTTGTTAGCTAACCCTTAAAACTAAACATTGGTCCGCAAAATATTCAGCAATGTTATTTTTTTTCAAATGAAGTTTGCACTGGTGGTAGAGTGATGCCTTGTTAGGCAGCATTAAAACTTGGCTTCAAGAAGTCCGTGGGGGTTCTTTGCTGGTGTTTGTGATTGTTCTTTCAATCTCCTCTTAACATCTCACTCTTCGAATTTCCGTTTCTTGTCTTGTGAAATCAAGTGCTAAAGACTTTTCAATATTGTTTGAACTCTAAGTAATTCTTTTGTTCATATAGTAGCAAGGACATAAGAATGGTGAAAATTTCCTTGGAACAAAGGAATTCAAAAAGTCCTAAACTAAACCCCTGACAAAGGCACTAAAAACTTGATGAGTAACTTTTATATCTAATAAAACTCTCAGTATGTACAAACATACCAGTCATACCTTATAGTATCAAAAGGTATCAATCCCATGAATAAATAAATAAAATAGATTAGACCTAACTTTTTCTAAGGCATTAGAATGATGATTTCAATGAAAATAACAACAGAAATTAATAAATTAATAAAATCAAGCAAGTAATAAGTGAGTTGTCAAAGTAATTTAGGGATTTATCAAGTATGAATGATTAGTATTCATTATTTTGCTTCCTTAACTATGATTGATCCAATTATATGTCGATCCTAGATTTCCTAATTGTTAGTTACTCTCTCTTAAGACTTAATCAATTAATTCATAATTAAATCCGAAAATTCCATAATTGCAACATTTTAATTCACAAAACTTTTTTAAAGTTTTCAATTAGATTTGAATTTATCTATTAGACAATTAATTTTTCACATAAGTTCTCTCTTTGAATGATTATTAATCTGAAAATTGCAAGACTTACTAAATTGCCAACTTTCATTTCATATCCTAATCTGGTTACTTTTAACTCACTCTTGTGATTTATTGTTAAAGGATGATCATGTACAATTATCACAATACCAAAATATTTGAGTCAATAATAATCGAATTAAAAAACAAATTCAAAATAAACCCTAATATGGAATTTAAAAACTCATAAGCGTAATAAAAACCTTGGAATTCAATTTAAACATCAAGTTTGATGAAAATAGCAAAAGGAAAAGGAGAAAAAATATGTTTGGAGCTTATGGAAAGCTGGAACTTTTAGACGTTCTTCTTGATCTCTCACGTTCGATCCACTTTGGTATGTTGGTTGCTGCACTTTTTGGAGTGTTTCACATTCTTCAATAGTTATTGAGGCTTCCAAGGTTCTTTCTAGGGTTTTCCTACTTAAAAATAACCTCGATACATCTAAGGACCAAAAAAATTTGCATGCTAGAAAAGTTGAAATCTACTATTTCATTCTCAAGGAGATGCATAGTTTGATATACCGCAATGTATCAAACTGTGCATAACTTAAAAATCTCCAATATTCATAATTTTGTATGGGATAAAAGATATACACGGTCGTGTATCTCTAATTTGCTTCAGATCTTCTTTGTTTTTTAATTATTTGATTTCTAGCACTTACAAACAAATCAAATACCTCAAGAAACATAAAATTAAGATCCAAATCGTATTCAAATCCACATAAGAACTTATAATATAAATAGACAGTAATAATAACATAATTTTATGGCCATATATATGATAATTATCTAAGAAACACTTAAAAACACATTGAAGCATCTATTAAAACATAGTATAATTTACACTGATCAATCCCCAAAAAGGTTGGTTCCTTACTTGTCCTTGATTTTCCCAAGAGAAATTAGGGCAATTTCTCCATCTTAGAGTGTAGATATTACTGTACAGATTGTTTTGGGATTTAAGAGAATTCCACATATAATCCACATATTAAAGTTGTAATCGTAATAGCCAGTTTCTAAAACATATTAAGGGTTAGAACCCTAAACCCTTGCATATGAGTAATAGCTCTGGGAATTTATGAAATGCATTTCATTCACATGCATATCATTAGCATACAGATATGAAATATGACTTTGTACATAATGCAAAGATAGTATATACACTTAATTGACATGTTCTAGGGTATGAAAGATTTAAAATGAACATGATGTGAATTGTGAATTGTTATGTCTTGATTTTTTGTTTGATTGGATTCTAATTAGTAATTTGGAATTAACTGTTATATGTTGGGAGGTTGATGAATTAATATGTACATTTGGACTAGAAAAATGCCAAGTAGCAAGACAAATTGACACATGAAAAATTAGGATGAATAAGCCCATAATTTGAGTGACATTTGGCATAGATAAAGTCAGTTGAGCATGCATTGAGCATGACACATATATATGTGTGCATGATTGAATATGAATATGATTGATCAACTTAGTAATGTGTACAATATATGTGTATTGCATGATTAAAGAACCACTAGTTGAACTTCAGCATCCAGACATTGTCGAATCATTAAGGCAATAACTAATCATGAGCGTACTGTCAGTTAACCTAGATGTTTTCTCACTATGATTGATTTGTTTATATTTAAATTTTAGTTATTGAACTGTTATTAATGTGATAGTCGGGATTGTATTGGGAGTGCTTCCTAAATGAATGTGAATATGGGGAATGTATACTCATCAAAATTTTGAGTGCCGAACTCAACTATGATGAATATGCAAAAACAACTATACACAATGAATGAAAGTTAATGATAGATATGTTTGAAATGATGCATTTCATTACATTGTTATGTGTGATCAGCTAAAAGAGTTGAGACCGAAGTAACCAGTTTGAAAAATAGCTTAAAGCTTAGAAATTTACACAAAAAGCCACAGGCTCAATTATTAATGATCCCAATACCCACAATGGGTATGAGTCTGAATCAGAAATGAGCTCAATATCTATAATGGATACAGGATAGTAGATAGTTGCTCAGTCACAATAAAATAAAAATGAAAGTAAATTCACATGTACATATGCACTTGCCATTATATCTTTAAATGTATCATGTGAATGATTGGGAATAAGTTTTGAATTATGTTTATATAAATATATGCAATGTTTTTGCATATGTTGTTTTATGTACTTATTAAAGATATGGAAGACTGAGATAAATGATTGAATTATTCTGACATGAATATATGAAGTTTTTGTAGTTCATGTTGAGACATGATGTGATACGTCTGCTGAATTATGATATAATTGTAAATTTGGTTTCATATTAGTGATGTTTGGTGTTATGACTAAGTGAGCACATTGATGATGGTTCACTCATTAAGTTTGGAAACTCATCAAAATTGCAACATTAATTTTCAGGTACGAGAAAGACCTAGCTTTAAGGCAAACAAGTAGAAGTATAGTATTATCCATTTTGGGAAACAAGAATGGCTCAAAGGTCTAGTTAGCTAATATTTGAGGAGTTATAAATTGTGTTTATGTAATTTCTCATTTCATGTAGAACATTATGTAAAAGTGTAGTCAACACTCAAATGCTTTTGATGATATAAATATATGGATTATGAAATATAATGCCACAATGTAAATTATGTTTGTGAATGAAATGGGAACAGTTTATCTTTTAACTACTTATGTTCTATATAATGCCATAATAAGTGAATGTGATTGCTTTAACATGCCATTTTCATAGGCCATGTTCTTGAATGTCCCCTGGATGTTTAAGCATATACTCTATGATAGTGGTGTGTTATAATTTTTTATATCAGAGCATGGTTTGGCATCCATAGGGATATATATAAGCATTTAAACCTAACATATGGTGAGAGACTTATATAGTGCTCCCGATTATTATTTATTATAGGTCATCTGCTATACGAGATCAAGTCGAAGAGTCAACTGACCTTGAGTCCATAGGAACTAATAGAGAGTCTCCAGTACCTTAGTTTGAAGAAACATCTCTAAGAATTCCTGAGGGGAGAGAGAGGAGGTAAGATAAGCTTAGGAAGCAGGAGGTTGTAGTATAGACCCCGCAGAGGTAGAATGTTGGTTATAACGAACGAAGTCGGTGTTTAATCAGATGGACTGCAAGTCTGACGAGAGGTTTGGCTATACAGTCTTGATACTGTAAGGTCCAACTTATTAGTGGTGGAAGATTGTTCCCAGTAATTCCGCCCGACCTTATAGTTTGACATGGGAGACTTTTTGAGAGACTTTAAGGAGAACTATATGGTAAAAATCTATTTGGATAAGATGAAGGAATTTCTAGATCTAAAATAGGGAAGTCTTACCATAGCTGAGTATGAGTATGGTTTAACGAGTTAATGGGGTATGCTACTGATTTGATTCTGATTGAAGAAAATAAGTGTAGTCGAATTGAGGATAAACTAAGTATGGAGATCAGAACAAGGTTGGCCATTACTATTTGAGTAGTTTTTTTGAGCTAAGAGTTGCCTCAATCCGAATTGAACAATTATTGAAAGATGGATAAGGGTAGTATAAGCAGGATTTCAGAATTATGAGATAGGGTGAGTCTCAAGTTGATTCTAGCAGGAGATTCAGTAAATGCCATAATAGATCTTCCAATCATAGACTAGATCAAGATAGTCAAGTTTTCGACTTAGAGTTGGTTTTGTACATGCTCGTAGTGGTAGAAGTCAAGTATCAAGCGGGCAGACATAATAGATGCCTATTTGTGAGCATTATGGAAAGAAACATGGTGGGGAATTTTGGAACATATCGGGAGCTTGCTTTCATAGTGGCTCTTTTAAGCACTAGATTCGAGACTGTCCCACAAATTTGGGACCATAGTCTGGAGTGAGAGGAGGATCAATAACTCAGATGACTATCCAATAAAGTATAGCTTTTAGAGTAGGACAGAGAGGTATAGGTAGAGGTAGAATAAATTCAACGGGTCCTAGTGTCAGGACTGAGGTGCAGAGTAATCAGATGTAGTTTTAGGCCAGGATCTTTTCCATCACTAGATAGGAGGCACAAAACTCCTCAGATGTTATTGTAGGTGTGTTACATTTCTTTAATTTTTAGACATTTATATTATTTGATTCAAGATCTACACATTCATTTATCACACCACATCTGGCATCTAAATTACATTGTGAGAGATAAATGTAAAATGTGACCTAAAGGTGAGTACAATGGTAAGTAGAGCAACAGTGATTGGAGCAGTGTGTAAAGGGTGTATTATTCGAGTTGATCAGGAAGAGTTAGAATCTAATTTGATAGTATTGCAGTTGAAGGAGATAGATCTCATTTTGGTTATAGACTGTCTTACCGTACATAGGGCTGTGATGAACCGTTGCACTAAGAAGGTGATTATTAAGTCTCCTAATCAATCTAGAGTAATATTTCGAGGTGTTAGTTAAGCAATGCCAACCAGATTGTTTTCATCAATGAGTGCATTTAGGTTGATTCAAAGTGGATGTGAGGCTTATCTAGCCTATGTAACTGATACCTGAACTGAGTAGGCAATTCAGAATATTCCTGTTGTTAGGGATTTTCTGGATGTGTTCCCTACTGAATTACCAGGTTTACCCCTAGATATGGAGGCTGAATTTATTACTAACCTTGTTCCAAGTACTGCTCCTATATCTATTCCTTTGATAGGATGGCAACTGTGGAATTGAAGGAACTTAAGACTCAGTTGCAGGAGTTATTGGATAAGGGTTTTATCAGACCTAATATGCCAACTTGGGGAGCTCCAATTTTGTTTGTGAAGAAGAAGGATGGGATTATGAGCTTATGTATTGATTATAGGCAGTTGAATCGGGTGATAGTGAAGAACAAGTATCCTTTACCGAGGATAGATGATTTACTTGATCAGTTACAAGGAGCTCAGGTGTTTATTAAATTAGATTTGAGATCAGGATACTATCAGTTAAAGATAGCAGAAGCTGATGTACCAAAGAGTGCATTCAGAAATAGATATGGGCACTTTGTTTTGGTGATGCCTTTGAGTTGACAAATGTTCCGACAACTTTTATGGCATTGATGAATAAGGTATTCCAACCTTACTTAGATGTGATTGTATTCATAGATGATATTCTAATATACTCGAAAAGTCGAGAGGAGCATTATGAGCATTGAGGTTAGGCTTACAAATAATGAGAGAGAAGCAATTGTATGCCAAACTCAGTAAATATGAATTTTGGCTTAATCAAGTAGTATTATTAGGTCATGTACTATCTGGGAAGGGCATACAGGTAGATCCAAATAAATTTAAGGCAATGATGAAGTGGGAAGCTTCGAGAACTGTGTCTGAGATTTTGAGTTTTCTTAGATTAGCAGATTATTACAGATATTTATTAAGGGGTTTCATTAATTTCAACCCTTTTAACAAAACTTCTGAGGAAGAATGTACCTTTTAGATGGACTAATGAATGCCAAAGGAGTTTTAAGGAACTAAAGCATCAGTTTACAACAGCACCGGTATTAGCTATTCCATTTAGATCTAGTGGATATCTAGTATATAGTGATGCTTCACACCAGGAAATAAGATATGTTTTGATGTAGTATGGTAGAGTGATTGCATATGCATCGAGACAATTAAGGTCTCGTGAGTTCAATTATCCAGTTTATGATTTAGAACTTGCTACAGTGGTGTTTTCTTTGAAAAAATAGAGACATTATCTATATGGTGAAACATTTCAAATATTTACATATCATACAAGTTTGAGATATTTGTTGAGTTAGAAGGAGCTAAATATGAGACAACGGTGATGGATTAAATTCATTAAAGATTATGATTGCATGATTGAATACCATTCTGGTAAAGCTAATGTGGTGACTGATTAGTGTGGCACAAATTTATACATATAGGTTACCAAACCTAGTACAATCGAAAGCATTAAATGTTGAGCTGAATTTGGGCAGAATGAAGCATTGTTAGCTATACTGAAGCTTAGATCGGTATTGCATAAAAGGATAAAAAAAGCTTAAAGCAAAGATCTAGAATTACTGAAGCTTATTGAGAGGCTCAAACAAAATTCAAATTGTGAGTTTGAATTGAAGGATGATGCATTGTGGTTAAAGTAGAGATTATATATACCCTGATGTCGATGATATGAGAAAAAAGATTTTAGAGTAAGCATCTATAGTATCCTATGTTATGCATCCTAGCACTACCAAGATGTAAAATACTTTGAAACAACATTTCTAGTGGCCAGGGATAAAGAAGCAAGTGGCAGAGTATGTTGCTAAATATTTGGCATGTCAACAGATTACGGCAGAGCATCAGGCTCCAGTTGGTAAGTTACAATCATTACCTATTCCAAAATGGAAATGGTAAAGGATCACTATAGATTTTATTATGGGTTTTCCGAGGACTCTGAGGCAACATGATGCCTTATGGGTCATTGTTGACAGATTGACGAAGTCAGCTCATTTCTCACCTGTGAGAGAGAATAATACATTAGATCTGTTAGATCGGAATTATGTTAATAAGATAGTGAGATTACATGGAGTTGTAGTGTCTACTGTATTGGACTGGGACCCTAGAT
This sequence comes from Erythroxylum echinodendron, assembly GCA_027575705.1. Classification (NCBI taxonomy): domain Eukaryota; kingdom Viridiplantae; phylum Streptophyta; class Magnoliopsida; order Malpighiales; family Erythroxylaceae; genus Erythroxylum; species Erythroxylum echinodendron. The sequence goes on from JANZXR010349255.1 coordinate 10,425, forward strand.
TTACTTCGAGATTTTGGGTAGTTTACAAATAGTTTTAGGTACAAAGTTAAACTTTAGTACAACCTTTCTTCCTTAGACAGACAAAGTATGAGGACTATTAAGACCATTGAGGATATGCTCAGAGCTTGTGTTGTAGAGTTCCAAAGAGCATGGGATCCATATACAACTTTTATTGAATTTGCATACAATAATCATTATCACAGTAGTATTGATATGGCTCCATATGAAGTATTATATGGCAGAATATGTCATTTGCCTTTGTATTGGGATAAAGACGGTCTAAAGATTGTTGAAGATGCATAGTTGATTCAAGATACTGTTGCTAAGGTTAATTTGATCTATAATAGAATTAAAACAGCTCAAGACATACAAAAGAGTTATGTGGATTAACACCGAAGAGATACAGAGTACCAATTAGGAGATAAGGTGTTTCTGAGAGTATCACCTTACTGAGGAATGTTAAGGTTTGGCAAAAAAGGTAAGTTAAGCTGTAGATACGTTGATCCATATGAGATTACTGAGAGAGTTGGACCATAGACGTACAAGTTAGCATTACCAGTAGAGATGGCTCAGATCCTTAATGTGTTTCATGTTAGTATGCTCAAGAGATATCTGACACATATGTTACTAGTATAGGAAATTGAAATTACAAGTAACTTAAGTTATATTGAGGAACCAGTTAAGATAATTGGTTATTAGACTAAGAAATTGAGAAACCTAGTGATCTCGTTGGTTAAGGTCCTTTGGAACAATCATTCAAGAGAAGAAGCTCCATGGGAAACTGAGGAGAACATAAGGAAACCACCATTTGTTTGAACAATTAAGTAAGATTTTCAAGAACAAAATTTCTTAAGGGAGGAGAATTGTATAGCCTGTTTCCAAAATATATTAAGGATTAGAACCCTAGACCATTGCACATGAGTAATAGCAATAGGAATTTATGAAAAGATTTTCATTCACATGCATATCATTAGCATAGACATATGAAATATAGCTTTGTACATATTACAAAGATAGTATATGCACTTAATTGACATGTTCCGGGGCATGAAATATTTAAAATGAACATGTTATGAATTGTGAATTATGAATTGTTATGTCATGAATTTTGGTTTGATTAGATTCCAATTAGTAATTTGGAATTAATTGTTATAAGTTGGGAGATTGATGAATTTATATGTAAATTTGGACTAGGAAAAATGCCAAGTGGTAAGACAAATTAACATATGAAAAACTAAGCCCATAAATTGAGTGACATTTGACATAGATAAATGAGTAGAAAATGGACTAGTAATTAATTGACAAATGGATCAATTATTGAGTGATATATGGACTAAATATTAGGTGGCATATGGCAGCTTAAGGAGTAGATACATGGTTTACATGCTAAGTGACAAATTTTATTGTCAAAGAGAGACACCTAGCACCTTATGAAACAAGCTTCTGCAAAGATGGTTTTTCTATCTTAGTTTTATGTATCTCCTCCTAAACTTGCATTAATCTCATCTCTCTGAATTTTGGTTTAATCTTCGCTAAATTGCTACATCAAAGTTAGACTTTTATCCTTCACAAGACAGCAAAAAAAAAACTATTTGGTTATTATCCTTTGTCCTTGACAAAAATTATCCTATTTTCATCTTGAAATTGTGATGATCTTGCTTGCATGGAGAACTAGGTTAACTTGATGTATTAAGGTGGAATTTGAGCTTAATAAGCAGAAATATGATCTTTATGGCATCGTTTAATAAAATGGTAATGATGATTAAATTGGAATGAAATGTATATGATGTTGATGATGAGGTGTGCAGGAATATTTTAAATGAATTTGGATGTTTTTGTGCTTGTTCTTGATGAATTAAAACCATGGGTTATATTTTGTTCTAAGGATGAATTGGACTGGGATTTTAAGTAAGGTGAATTTATGCTAAAGAAAGATGTTAACATAGCTTTCTTGAAATGAGAAAGAACTAGGACTATATGTATGATTATGAATGATAGTTTCTGTTTTGATTTTTTTATGTATGAGACAATAATTTGTGAGCTATCAATTGAATCATTTTGAGCTAGAATTGGAGATGATATTGACGAGGAATTAAAGTATAATTAAGGTCTAATTGAGGTATAATTGATGGACTATTAAGAAGATGTTTTGAGTTTGGTATAAAGATTTAAAAATCTAGAAAAAATTAAAAAAATGGATGGAAACTTTCAGATGACCCATCCCACGATCATAGGATGGTCATACACAATCGTGGGAAATGCCATGAAGTGAAGAAAATGATGTTTTGTGTGATTCTTGAACCAACTAAGGGTAAGTTACTTTATTATGGTGCATTTGTACTTGATTGGGACTTAAAATGAACCTAATTTGATGTTAGATAAGTTGGTTAAGTGTTTGATAAGTTTAGTTTGTTAATTGATGTTATAATTTAAGGAAAGGATTATTTAATATCAATGTATCTAAGTTTGGAATTTATGAGTGTTAAGGGAACGAAGATGTTCTTATGAATACAAATGTGATCCAAAGGATATGAATAATGCATTAGGAATGAATAAATGAGAATTGGGATATTGTGTGATTATATAATACTAGAAAAGTAGTTGATGAATGTATTATTGATTAATTCAGAATAATCAAATTTACTTAAGTTATAAACCTAATTTTAAACTAGTTATATCCAAGTTATGAAGTGCGAATGGTTAAGATTTGTGATTTAAGGATACATGCCCAGGGAAATTCAATTAAGCATGCATTGAGCATGACACATATATATGTTCATGATTGAATATATATATGATTGATCAACTTATTAATGTGTACAATATATGTGTATTGCATGATTAAAGAAAAACTAATTCAATGTCAGTATCCAGACATTTCTGGATCATCAAGGCAATAGCTAATCTGGAGCATATTGTGAGTTAACCTAGATGTTTTCTCACTATGATTGAATTATTTCTATTTAAATTTTAGTTATTGAACTGTTATTGATATGATTGTGATAATTCTAGACATTATGGTTTGAGGAGTTTGATATTCGGGATTGTATTGGGAATGCTTCCTAAATGAATGTGAATATGGGAAATGTATACTCAACGAAATATTGAATGCCAGACTCAGATCTGATGAATATGTGAAATTGACTGTGCATGAACTAGGTTAACTTGATGTATTAAGGTGGAATTTGAGCTTAATAAGCAGAAATATGATCTTTATGGCATCGTTTAATAAAATGGTAATGATGATTAAATTGGAATGAAATGTATATGATGTTGATGATGAGGTGTGCAGGAATATTTTAAATGAATTTGGATGTTTTTGTGCTTGTTCTTGATGAATTAAAACCATGGGTTATATTTTGTTCTAAGGATGAATTGGACTGGGATTTTAAGTAAGGTGAATTTATGCTAAAGAAAGATGTTAACATAGCTTTCTTGAAATGAGAAAGAACTAGGACTATATGTATGATTATGAATGATAGTTTCTGTTTTGATTTTTTTATGTATGAGACAATAATTTGTGAGCTATCAATTGAATCATTTTGAGCTAGAATTGGAGATGATATTGACGAGGAATTAAAGTATAATTAAGGTCTAATTGAGGTATAATTGATGGACTATTAAGAAGATGTTTTGAGTTTGGTATAAAGATTTAAAAATCTAGAAAAAATTAAAAAAATGGATGGAAACTTTCAGATGACCCATCCCACGATCATAGGATGGTCATACACAATCGTGGGAAATGCCATGAAGTGAAGAAAATGATGTTTTGTGTGATTCTTGAACCAACTAAGGGTAAGTTACTTTATTATGGTGCATTTGTACTTGATTGGGACTTAAAATGAACCTAATTTGATGTTAGATAAGTTGGTTAAGTGTTTGATAAGTTTAGTTTGTTAATTGATGTTATAATTTAAGGAAAGGATTATTTAATATCAATGTATCTAAGTTTGGAATTTATGAGTGTTAAGGGAACGAAGATGTTCTTATGAATACAAATGTGATCCAAAGGATATGAATAATGCATTAGGAATGAATAAATGAGAATTGGGATATTGTGTGATTATATAATACTAGAAAAGTAGTTGATGAATGTATTATTGATTAATTCAGAATAATCAAATTTACTTAAGTTATAAACCTAATTTTAAACTAGTTATATCCAAGTTATGAAGTGCGAATGGTTAAGATTTGTGATTTAAGGATACATGCCCAGGGAAATTCAATTAAGCATGCATTGAGCATGACACATATATATGTTCATGATTGAATATATATATGATTGATCAACTTATTAATGTGTACAATATATGTGTATTGCATGATTAAAGAAAAACTAATTCAATGTCAGTATCCAGACATTTCTGGATCATCAAGGCAATAGCTAATCTGGAGCATATTGTGAGTTAACCTAGATGTTTTCTCACTATGATTGAATTATTTCTATTTAAATTTTAGTTATTGAACTGTTATTGATATGATTGTGATAATTCTAGACATTATGGTTTGAGGAGTTTGATATTCGGGATTGTATTGGGAATGCTTCCTAAATGAATGTGAATATGGGAAATGTATACTCAACGAAATATTGAATGCCAGACTCAGATCTGATGAATATGTGAAATTGACTGTGCATAATGAATGAAAGTTACTGATAAAATATTTTGTGTAATGATGCATTTCATTACATTGTTATGCATGATCAGATAAAGGAGTTGTGACAGAAGTGACCATTCTAAAAAAAGCTTAAATCTTATTAATGTGCACAAAGGGCCACAGGCTCAGTTATTAATAAGCCTGATATTCACAATAGGTATGATTCAAAATTTCAAATGAGCCCAATATCCATAATGGATATGAGAAAGTAAATTGGCATTCGGTCATAACAAAATAAAGTAAAAGTAGTCACATGTACATATGCATTTGCCATTATATCTTCGAATGTATCATATGAATGATTGGGAATAAGTGTTGAATTATGTTGATACAAAGATATGCAATGTTTTTGTATTTGTTGCTTTGTGTACATGTTGAAGATATGAAAGACTGAGATAAATGATTGAATTATTCTGACATGAATATATGAAATGTTTGTAGTTCATGTTAAGACATGATGTGATAGATCTGCTAAATTGTGATATAATTATGAATTTGGTTTCATATCAATGATGTTTGGTATTTTGACTGAGTGAGAACATTGATGATGATTCACTCACTAAGTTTGCACCCATCAAAATTGAAACGTTAAGTTTTAGGTATGTGGAAGACCTATCTCTAAGGCAAACTAGTAGAACTCTAGTATTATCAATTTTGGGAAACAAAAATGGCTCAAAAGTCTAGTCAGCTGATATCTGAGGAGTTATAGATTATGTTTATGTAGTTCTTCATTTCATGTAGAACATTCTGTAAGAGAGTAGTAAACAATCAGCACTTTTGATGATGTAAATAAATGGATTATGAAATTTAATGCCACAATGTGAATTATGTTTAAGAATGAAATGTGAACAATTGATCATTTGACTACTTATGTTTTGTATGATTCCTTAAAAAGTGAATGTGATTGCTCTAACTTATCATTTTCATAGTGTATATTCCTGAATGTCCTCTAGACGCTCCCGTATATGCTCTCTGGTAGTGGTGTGTTACAGTAATGCTTGACAATTTTAACTTGAATGTTCTGGCCAACACACCTTATATTACGTAACTGACATTATCGTGGGTTCATAGTTTGTCTATCAATCTTTTTTATCCAATCTTCCACCTAGATCACCAATTATGCCACTACATTTATTTCATATACCCTCACTAGCTTATTAAGTCTTGCTAAAGAAGAGCACCACTGATATTTTTTTATTGTTATGACTTTAACAAGGTCATGGTTTACTTCTGGTCTCTTATTATTTAAAGTACGCCCATCTGTTGCATCTATTGTCTTCTTTGTACACTGACCTAGCCAATTATAGAATGTCTGAATTTGTATTCAAAATGGTATACTATGATGTTGGCATTTACTCATTGTCTCGTTGAACCTCTCCTATGTATTATATAATGATTATGAATCAGCTTGGGAAATAGGAGATATCGTTGCTTAACTTAACAATCTTTATTAGGGTAAAGTACTTTAATAGAAATTTATCTACTACTTTATCTCATGTAGTAAGTGGTGATCTTCGTAGAGAGTTCAACCCCTTCTTCAACTTTCCCTTCAATGAAAACATGAATAATTTTACTCTTATCGCATCCTCATTATTACCATTAGTCTGAAAGGTATCACAAATCTCCAGAAAGTTTGAGATATGTGCATTCGGATCCTCATCTTGTGGCCTATCTAATTAAATATACTTTTCCAACATTTGAATGATACTTAGCTTAATTTCAAAATTGTTGGCATTAATATTTAGTATAACAATATTGGACTCTACTCCTGTTAAGTCTGGTCTAGAATAATCAAACATCATTCTTAGTCAATCTTTCATGGTTCCTGATTCCTTAGTATCAAATGACCTCCTAAGTCCACTATTTATCGATTTAACTCAAACTCTCTAAGTTGTGTTTTGTAGAAATTTCTATGAGTTATTCTCTTAATTTCTAGATCTTCATCTACTAAGCTCCCTAAATTACTTTAGGTCAAAATAGTGCAAAGAATCAAAATCTGCGAGGAACAAAAAAAACAAATATGCAACAAAATAAAATAAGGATGTAAAAATTGCTATATTAATGAAAGCTAGGTCTTCTTAATTTTAAAAACTTGATTAAGAATACTTTACATACAAAAAATTATAAGTTTTAACAGTAAGTGTAGGGTGTAGCTATATTAGTCGAAGTAAATCATACGTTAGTATAGACTTTACGTTCAAGAAACTCGATACACAAGAAGGGGGGAAGGGGTTGAATGGTGTATCCTTTTTGTGAATATAAAATCTTGTTAAGAACTTCTCTTTCTTGTTAAAAGGATATCATAAAGTTATTACGTAGTTAAATCGTAAGTTACTTCTATATGATTTTTAAACAATAAAATAAACTGAAGTAAAGAGTAGATAATAGACACTGCGATTTTTATACTGGTTCACCCCAAACCATGGGCTAGGCTAGTCCTAAGATTTCGTCTGAGTGTTTCACTATTCTCCAAACGATTACAAGTATTCTTTCTTTCCTTTTAGAGCCTCTTCAGGTCTCTTACAAAGTATTCTTTCAGCTATCTTAGCCTCTCCAGGCTATCAGCCTTTTCTTTCTTTCACTAGAAAAAGATTTTGAGCTTTTGTTACAGTAATGTTTTCTTTCTTCGTATCCCACTACAGAATTTCTCTTTTTTAAGTAAGCACTGTAAGAATTTTTATCTAAGATTCTAAGATTGTAACATCTTCGACTACGACTAGTATTTATAACCTTCGTCTCTAACTACTTCTTGATCTTTGATAACCGATTCTTAATTCTTGATAACCGCTTCTAGATAACCATCATTTAGTTAAGTTCTGTAACTAACTCTAACTGAATAACTGTTCTGACGTGCTAATGTATTTTCGTGGTATCTTCTATGTCTTCTTTGCATCTGTGTTGCCTTTATGTCTACGTCTATATTGATTTTGCATCTGCGTCTGCATCTGCATCTGCGTCTATATTGATTTTGCATCTGTGTCTGCATCTATATTGATTTTACATCTACGTCTACATCTGCATCTACGTCTATATTGATTTTGCTTCTGCGTTTGCATCTATATAGTCTCTGCGTCTGCGTCTACAAACTTAACAAACGTGTTAAAAACATTCATTTATATCTAGCATTATTATTATTTGATTGTCATCAAAATTAATTATCGTAAAGTCCTCTTGACTTAACACTGGCAAGTATGGATCAATCCTACAAAGACTATAAGTACTAATATTTACCATTTTTCTATTATCCATCCATCAAATCATAATGTGAATTCACTTGAAACTTAAAGAAAACAAAATAAATTAAACTTTGACATAATAATAAACTTAGATAAGGAAACTTTTATGAAAATTTAATATTGGTGACACATAAAAAAGGGAGTATTTTTGTCTATTATATAATGTCAAGGTGGCATGGCCGAGTGGGAAGGTGAGGACTGTAGATACTTTTTTTCCAGTTCAAATTCGAGTGTCACCTAATCAACAAAACAAATAAAATATGTGAAACACTTTATTGCCATTTTGCTAATAGAACTTGTTAAACTTTTCCCCAATAGAAAATAAAAAAATGAAGAGGAAAAGGACTCTTAATACTTGATTTAAAACGTCCGCAAGTTCTATTCTCTAAATTGTTGTAAATTCTTATGTCTAGCATTCAAGGAAAATGGAAGGAAAATAGATAGTTGTGAGAGTAGGGATTGGTCAATTTGAGTATAAGATCAAAATTAAAGTGAATTAAGTACCAAAAATAGTATAAAACTCTTAAATAACAAGCAAAACACATTAAATATGGGTATATAAATATAGTCAAATAATCATTTACCAAAGCTTCTTTGTGAAGACCTAGATAATAACTAAATCAATGGTTATTAATTTTGTTCTTAAGTTTTATAGGAAAGGACTCCTTCTTACTGTGCTTAATAGGATCTTCATTACTCTCATTCCTAAAGGTGGTGAGTTGAAACATGTTTAGAAATTAGACTAATTACATGTTTTAACATCATTTTCAAGCTAATTACAAAGATCCTAGCTGATAGAATGGAGAAAATACTCTCCAAATACATTGATAAATTATAAGGTACCTATATGTTTGGCATAATCATAGTTGACATCATCTTATTATTGCAAGATTTGATAAGAAACTACTACAAGAAGAGGAGCAGGAAGAATTGCTTTCTTAAAATTGATATAAGGAATGAATATGACATTGTAAGTTAGGATTTCATCATTAACACACTTACTACGATGGAATTCCCTCAACATTTCATCTAGTAGATTAGATGGTGCATCATTAATAAAAAATTTAACATCTTAATCAATGATTAGCCCACCAAAATAATCAAAAGCCTGAAGGTTTTTGACTAGGTGATCACATATCAACCTATATTTTTGCTCTAGTTACATAATTCTTTAATAGGCTTCCAAATATAGTAGTAAAGAGGTCTAAGCGATTGAAATATCCCTAAAAATGTAAAATAATTGGTATATCCAATCTGTGTTTTGTAGATGACTTGATACTCATGTCTAATGTGGATACATATTCAATCAAGGCTTTTATAACAATACTCAAAATCTTCAACAAGCTGTCAAGACTTGAAGTCAACTACACCAAAAGCACTATATATCTCTCTAGAAGTGCTAAGGATTAGGAATAGAACAATCACAGGTTTTAGAATGTAGTATCTCCTTTTGACTTATCTTGGCATTCTTATTTCTATCAAGGTTAGCAAGTAAGGTGTATCATTTCCTTATTGATAAAATTAAATCTAGAATATCAAACTAGAGCAACATAAATTTGTCCCTTACTGGTAAAGTGAAACCCATTTATTCAATGCTCAATTCCAATAATGTTTATTGGGTTACTCATATGACCTTTCCAACATTATAATAAAAAATATTAATAAGATCTTTAAAGCTTTCTCTTAGTTAGGGTCCTTCTAGAGGTAAAGTCAATATCAGATGGCCTAATGTGTGCACTCTAGGGAATGAGGGTGGTCTAAACCTATTACCTTTTAGAACATTAAATACAATCCTACTGATTAAGAGCTTAACTAAGGAGATTGTATAAGAATAGACAATCTTCGTGGTCTAATTAGATAAAAGAATTTTACGTCAAGTGTAAAAGAATATAAACCTATAACCCTTCTTCTAGTATTTCTTATATTATTTAAACTATCATGAAAATAAGGGACACGATTAGATTAATGATAGTTAAATCTGATACGTAATGGTAAAACAACCAAATTTTTGCAAGACTATTGGTTATCTAATAGTCATCTAGAGAAGCTAGATTTCTTGAACAGTTTAAAACTAGTGATACACAGAGATGTCATAGTTGCATTAGTAGTAGCTAATAGGTAGTTATTTTATTATTATCCTATACGAGATCATGTTAGGGCTGAACTTATATACACCTATCTCAATTATGAGAAAGATGTTACAATATGGAAACATACCAATTTAGGAGAGTTAACAAACATATCTTGCAAGAATTTTTTAAGAGGCAACTCACTCAGTATCCTATGGACCAAAGTTATATGGAATAAACATCTAAATCCTCTCGCTTCCACTATCTTATGCTAGCCATGAAATGTAGGCTTCCTGCAATTAATCTAAGTACTTGGAAATTCCTAATTGGTGCATACTTTGTAGGAGCGTTGAGGACAATGTACATCATATGTTTTTATAGTGTGATTTCATCAATAACTATCGCAATAGCTTATTACACTTGTTCCATATTTTTTATACTGCAGTGGATTAGAATGGGATAAGTGAATGGTGTTCTACCATTAAGCATAGAAGTACTATTATGAAATGGTGTTTTTGATTAGCACTTTCATATATTATCTCAACCATTTGAGATAATAGAAATAGGAGAAATTTCTATGACGTCATTTTGACAAGGATTTGTTTCACAAGGAACTCATTTAAAACATTAAGTGTCATTTAAGCATCTTTATAAACAAATTTAGTGGTGACAACTACATCCACAGTACATAGAACTTATGAATCTTATCTATGTATGGTGGCAATAAGATCACTATGTGTCTCAGTGTAATAGCTAATATTAATAACTCCAATTGAAGGAGTATGTTTAGTTATTGCAATCTCTCTTGTACATTTTACATAGCTTAAAGGCTTAAAAAATTCAATTTTTTTAAAAAGGTAAAAGGTGTATTTTTAATTCTAAAATTTATATCAAAATACAAATTAGGCTTTAATATTTTATAGTATTTAAAAATAATTCTAATATTTCAAATTCATTTACTTTTAATTCTAAAGTAAAGAAATCCTTAATGGGATTTCATTTGTTAAGTGCCATATTAGTACTAACATCAATTTCCTTTAAATTTTTCTTTTTTTTAAGAGGGACTAGGAGTATAATTTTTTTGAGTTATTATAAGAATAAAATATCCTACTTTACACATTTGCTTTAGCTATATGTGTGAGATCAAACGACCTTTATTAGGTTGGATTTTTTATTCCAAAGAGGTGATCTAGGTCATAATAGAGTAGATGACGAAGAAAATTGTTTTTTACTGACAAACTATAGAAATCATTTATATATTGGACCCAAATTATAATATCGAGGGTTATATTTTATTTTTAAAAGTTTTATGGTAATCGGACATAACCACTTATTTATATCATTAAGCAATTTTTGTATAAATTATTTAAGATTATCAACTAAGATTGGACAAAGATTAGGATCGCAATAATTCAATATCATATTTAGCTTTATCTTCTTCTATTGTTGATTTAATCGTTGAGTCTTGAATTTTTCATCAAGGAAAAAAAGATTTTGATCTTTTACAGTAAGATGGAATTGGACAATTATTTAGAGACAAGTATTGTGACCTTGATTTAAAAGGTGAAATTTAATTTATTATCATGACGAAAAACATATGGAGCTACTTATCTAATCATGCAAGTAATTGCATAAGACCTATTAGTAATTTCAATATTTACTATTGCTTCAGAATATACTTCTAGTATTAGTGGTTAAATAGTTAGTCCTCATCATGCCAACTTTATTCTAATATTGTGAAAACCCTTATGTGTGCCTAAAGTTAGCTAAGTGATGAAGATATTCAAGATAAATTTTATTCTTATAATATGTAAAAAATTTTAATTTAATAATTTTGGTAATCATATATTATATTATCTTATGTTGTCTTTTTTTTGTATTGATACAAATACGAAGACCTTTCTTCCAGCTAAAAGTTTTTTTAAACAAATATCCGATGATGAAAGTATATTTAATTGTTAATTATCATGTATTGAATATTTTTTAATACAATTATTAAATAATTAAGTATTACTTAGATATAAACGTTTCTATATGTAAATGAAGTGATGCAAATCGTTGATAATCCCATTATATTGACTAATGAGTGTTGGAATCCAACCGTGATCATGTAACACCCCAACTTCCGCCGGACCCGAACCCGATATCGTTGGTTTGCACCACACACTCTTCTCATACTCTAATGATCTCCAAAGTGCAAGCTCTACAATTGTTTCACTATTTAAAACTATTTACAAATCGAACATGAATTTCCTCGATTCCATTCAGTATATCATTTATACCTATTAGTCACTC
>JANZXR010349327.1:0-22652 GCA_027575705.1 Erythroxylum echinodendron
GTTGCTGGAGAAGAAAATCAATATATTGCTTATGTAGCTTACCCCTTAGACCTTTTTGAAGAAGGTTCTGTTACTAACATGTTTACTTCCATTGTGGGTAATGTATTTGGGTTCAAAGCCCTGCGCGCTCTACGTCTGGAGGATTTTCGAATCCCTCCTGCTTATTCTAAAACTTTCCAAGGCCCACCTCATGGCATCCAAGTTGAGAGAGAGAAATTGAATAAGTATGGCCGCCCCCTATTGGGCTGTACTATTAAACTAAACCAAAATTGGGGTTATCCGCTAAGAATTACGGTAGAGCAGTTTATGAATGTCTACGCGGTGGACTTGATTTTACTAAAGATGACGAGAACGTGAACTCCCAGCCGTTTATGCGTTGGAGAGATCGTTTCTTATTTTGTGCCGAAGCAATTTATAAAGCACAGGCTGAAACAGGTGAAATCAAAGGGCATTATTTGAATGCTACTGCAGGTACATGCGAAGAAATGATCAAAAGGGCTGTATTTGCCAGAGAATTGGGAGTTCCTATCATAATGCATGACTACTTAACAGGGGGATTCACTGCAAATACTAGTTTGGCTCATTATTGCCGAGATAATGGTTTAGTTTACTTCTTCACATCCATCGTGCAATGCATGCAGTTATTGATAGACAGAAGAATCATGGTATACACTTTCGTGTACTAGCTAAGGCATTACGTATGTCTGGTGGAGATCATATTCACGGGGGTACCGTAGTAGGTAAACTTGAAGGGGAAAGAGACAGAACTTTGGGCTTTGTTGATGATTTTATTGAAAAGATCGAAGCCGCGGTGAATATAGAGATAGAATCCGAATCAAATTAAACAAAAGAGGGGTCTCCTTCCTTGCTTGGTGACGTACTGTCACAGGTATGGTTTTTGCTCTGTGTGCCATGCCGACCCTGCCATTGATGCCGGCCTAGAAATGGATGCTCCTGTTAGTGCTCCGGGAACCAATCCATATTTTGTGCCCGCGTAGAGCCCTGACACAGAAAATTCATTTTTCTTTAGCCTAAGCTTTCAGGCGACTTTCCATTCGTAAAAGAGGTGACTCTTTTAGTAAAGAGGTTATGCTCGTCAATCAAGGTAAACGTTATCAGCCCGTTAAGCCGGTATGGTATAGTACGGATGTGGATTTTCAGGACTCGTTTCCGTCCCTAGGACATTTTCGTTTAGTAGGCCTAGTTCTTTAGTCTTGCAAATCCTGCTCTCTTAGTTTGTGCGGCTTAGAGCCCTTACCGCTCTAGGGCCTCGCTCCTCAACATGGGGCGCTACCTTTCCCACGGCCTCTCATTCTCACCATTCTACCAGGCTAGAAGACTTCCCTGTAGCAGTTTCAAGGCTGCTTCAGTTTGTCCGAACATTCTAATAGAAGGCTTAACCGAGTGGTCGTTAAGAACGAATGCGTATTTCGCTACGAGCAAGCAACCTAGCGTAACGACTCCCATCTGTGGAAGCGAGTTGACCTTACCTACTTTGTCACCGGCCGAGGTGATCTTTCATCCAACCAGTCATCCGAGTCGGGATTTGAACCCTGCGATCGGTGTCTAGTTAGGCAAGAACCGTGGAGCTCTCTACCAATTAGAGGGGTTATCTCTTGCCATGTTACAGGGAGGCGCCTCTTGAATTGAGGGTTTCGTCAGCCCTCCCTCTTGAAAGCAAGATGAGCGAACATAGCAGAAATAGGTACACGGTGCTCTGTGAGCATATGGGCAACCCCAAAGAGCCCGGAGGACACTCGATGAGCTGTGCTAATCTTTCATGGAAATGGAATCGAGAATCAAATCGAATACTTCTTTGTTCTTAGACCATTAACCTTCGAATTGGCTTATGAAATGCCTACTTTCGGAACCTCTTTCTATTAAGCAAAAACAGTTGTAACGAGGTCGAATGGGTCAACACCCACCACCCCTGGAAAAAAAGAGATTCCAACCTTCCCCAGCATCCTCTGTGGTAATTCATTCCCTCTTCCCTTCTTTAGGCTGAAAGGGAGAAAAGACCAAACAAGAAATTCATTCTTCTTCTTTCGAACCAATCTAAGTCAGTACCAGTGAAAGAGTTCTTTGTCAAAGGAAAATACGACTCTAGGTGCCCACCAACAACCTTGTATCCACCGCTGCTCACCTGTACAAAGTCAACTTTGAAAGAAGAAAGCTGCTAACTCATAGGGCAAGGAAGTCAAACACGAACGTATCTTACTTGTACCTTTTCTTTTGACTAAAACCGATGTTCTCCAATTGGGTGAACAAGTAGATATGTCGGAAGGGCTTTCCAGGTTGGACCCCTTTCTTAAGGGGAATCCTAGGAAGCCAGGGCAGGTACCGGTCGAAGAGAGCCTTTCCTTCTTTATTTCATGAAAGTAGGCTTATTTATTCCGCCTTAAAAGCTTTTGTTGTTCTTCCTATCGCCCTTTCTTAAATAGAAATGGGCATCTTCTTATTCTTCAGCCTGAAAGGCTCTTCCCTGCCTAGCTCCACTGAAAAAAGGAACTACCTTGCTTCGGCACACGATTCGGAAAACAGCCTCAAATTGAGCTTTTACCTCTATATTTAGATGATATGGATGGAGCTTTCACAGCAAGGTTCTCTTTTCTAGCCTATGTAGAAGGTTATCAAGACATATGGCATGTGTGCTAAGTGTAAAAGCTGACGCCATTGCGCAGGTGTGTGAAAGCATGTCAGCATTTTGAACAAATTTTTCCTTATGAGCGGAAGTGCTCTGCTCTGTTGATCTCACACTGGACTATGTAGGCACATAGTTGCCCAACATGGAAGAGAATTCCAATGGTGTGGGCCTGGAAGAAGTACCAGAAGAAGCAAAGAGCTTCCTTTGGGAAATAAGAGTACCGCTTGAAACTGATCATGGATAGGAAAGGATAATCCGGGTGAAAGACAAGCCCATGGACAAATTTCCCATGTCTAAGTAGGAGAATTTCGAGTGATATTCTCTATTCACACTGGGCGTCCTCAACCTCATTTATCTAGTAGTACAGCTGACTTCACACTAAGCCAATCTCGCTGGCAGGTAAGGAAAAACGACCTGCTTCTTCAATGTAAACTTCCTTTTCTATCTCCTCTTCTTCTTTTTCTGTTCACCTGAGCTAATTCTTGACTTGCTTTCGAGCTAACTTGGCTTAGTGCCGGGAATGGAATCACAGCAAGAGAACAGGGCTAATGGTTGGTTCTTACTTTATTTATTATGATTATGATTGAGATCCTCGGGGCGCTTCTTCTCTCCCTTTCTTGGAGACTGGTTCTAGTGTGGCTGGCAGTCATACGCTCCTTTCTCCAGTTAGTGGCGGCTGATTCCTAGTGTGACATGGATCTTCCTTCTTTCTCAGAGGTTGCGTATATAGAAGATGGAGCCTAAACCTGGTGCGCATGATGGAGTAATCTCTTCGTCTAATCACGAGACTACATGGACCTGGGATTGATTCCCGTTAGATGCATTGGTTGCTGCGCAGCTAACTACCGACCCCGAAATTTCATATAAAAAGAGAAAGAGATTCGTCTTGCTTGATCATTGAATTGAGTGCGCGGTAAGACTGAACTTCCCATTGCTCTATCGGAGATAGCATGCAGCCGATAATAGAAAGATATATATATAGAAAGTGTGCAGTGAGGTAGATTTGTAGGTAACCAGTCTTTACTTAACTCGACCCTGACTTAGCTCAAGCAGTGCCCAAAACTCCCATGCCTTTCTTGGTTGGACCAACCCAGCCGGCGATTTTCGACAAGTCTTTCTTCATTGGGGGGAGCGGAAAAATCAATAAAATGAAATCCATGGAACTCGAACTATATGGGAATCCAACCCTTAGTGAGTTGGACTTTATCATGGAAATGGAAACAGACTTGCTTTCTTTACCTTCTTCGGCTACTTCCACTAGTTCTTCAACAAAGTCCGACGCGCAAAGTGCTCCACCTGACTTGGACTCATTATTTAAAAAAGTTTGTGATGAATACAGCAGGTGTGTGCATGAAGCCGGTAAGGTATTACCCACTGAATGGACCATGCCTGACCTTGTTCGGACAATGTTTGGGGATGAAGCTATTCAGCACGACTTTATGACGGATGCCTACTATGATGTCATGTTATGTGGCACTCATAGTTGGGGATGCGAGGAGCTACTGAATTTGCTGGATCTAATCAACTATGTATTTTAACTTGCCCCTCAAAGGGAGTGCAGCCTGCCTGCTGAAGACCGTAACGTAAGTAACTCAGTGCTCCATACGGGGGAAATGAAATCATAGGGTTTGGTACTTTTCCTTGAATTTGATTATCGAAATGCAAGGGTGACTATGCCTATGCAAGAGTAAGAGTGAGATAGAAACCACGTCTTATTCTTAAGTTAAGAGATAGAATGACTCGAGAACCTCTCTCTTTTAGCCCTTCCTAATTCTAATTCCACATCTCTACCAGAAAGCGACTGGCCTTGAGGCGCAAGGTTCTCTCGTACGTATCCAATCCTCTCGGTCATGAGAGCAGCTATCGTAGTCCTAGCTCTGACCTGAAGGGCGGCTAGCAGCTATCGAAGCTATGAGTCCCGGGATCGTTAAGTTATCTATCGAGGTGAAAGGACCCGACTACTAATAACTAATAATAAGTAGCGAGGGCACAAAAGGACTCAACTACCAAGTTACCAAGTGGCGAGGTAGTCCGCCCTTGACCACCTTCCTTGTGACATACACAAGAGCGTTTTCAGCTTCAGATTCAGAGAGCAGCACCTGCCTCTCTTTTTCCCGACGAGATGGAGGGCATTCTCCTTTAGGGAGAAGAGACAATCAGCAACTAGGTCACAAACAAAAAGAACAATCTCAACATCGAGAACCTAGCTAGGCAACTAACTTAGGATTGAAGATAAGAGAGAGAGGAACTCGGCTTAAGCTCCATCTACTAAATCTAAATGAAAGAAGGACACTTTCTGAAAAGGCCTCTTTCGTTAGGCAAAAACGCTATAAGGCGCGAATCACATCTCAATCGTAGAACAGCGCTCAGCTGGGTGGAAGCATTCGATGAGCTATGTTTCGGGTCGTGTGGTAGATCCTCAATGGGTTTGGGAACTTGCTATACGCTCTAGGTTATCAGCAAACCTTTTGGATCAGATCCTGTCCGAAAGGAAGGATGCCAATGGGCCATCCCTGGTGCATCCGAACTCGCTTGTCGGCGAATCCACTGATTGCCATAGGGAGGCAAAAACTCAAAATGAGTCGATTTGTAGAAACCACAGATTTTTTTTGGGCCCTGATCGAAGACCCGGTTAGGCTTCGAAGGTCATAAATAGCCTAGCGCCTAATTCCTCACTGGCCTTAAGGATGGCTTAGATTATCAGCCTCTTTTGGGGGCTTACAAGGGGGATCAATAAAATAAAAAGTACATTTGACTCTTCCAGCGAAAGCAATTGTTGTGATGGATTCACCCTATCAGCTAAAAGAAAAGCCAAAGTGAAAGGGTCACCCATAACTAACGGGTAGGCTTACACTACACAAATTTATGGGAACAACTATGTTAAGATAATCTTTCTGGGGTAACCAATAGAGCTATATCTCATAGGCACTAGAGAAGAGTTTAAAGCCTTGAGTATAAGAGCTCGCCGAAAGTGCTGAAGCCTGCCTCACATCAAGGAATGAGTTTCTTCCCTCAGTGGATGCTGGTCTAACTGGCCCTGTCCCATGAGTTAGGAATTTCTATGTCCGTGAGTGATCCATTGGCTCTAAGCCTTCAAGTCTTCGCTCTATTGCTGTCTCATTTCACGTTCACGATAGAAAGGCTCCTCCCTTTCTTGTCTTCTATTCCGTCCATAAGTCAACTCCTGTCGAAGCTCCTTTTTAAGTCTCTCTTGAATGCTGATTTTTGGTCAGTCTTCCATCGGTCCTAAGAGTTCATTAAGTTTCCGTGGAAGTTCGGTTGAATGCTTTCGATTCGGTGCTAACAGGTAAAGGGCCTAACTAACTTAAGGGAGTAATATGCCAGGCCCCATATATTACACTATATTATTCTATGATATCATAGGTCGATCGAGGGCCAGTCTTTGCTTACTCATATATATATAGTCAGAGGGCTAGTTGCCATCCATATACTTGAAGTCCATTCATCCTAATCTTGTCTTTCCCTCTTCTAGCCATGGAGAGTGCCCTGTAAGCCAGTAAGGTTCATACTTTTTCTAGGATCCGTTAGAGATTTGATTTCTAGTTAGATCAGTTATGGAAGTGAGCAAGCAAGCTAGACACGAAAACTCAGGATAGACGCGCTGGGATAGCAAGCAAGTTTGTTGAAAGAGGGGCAGGTTATGCAATAGAAAACCAGGTTATAGGGCTAACGCTTTCCATGGTATGAGCATTCCCTCTTGTAGCAGTCTCAGTCCCAGTTTTTTGGATATGGATAAAGATAAGTCGCCTATGAATAACCAGTATTTGCCTACCCGTCCTAGGAAAAGTGCTTCCCTTTCATAAGGCTCTAACTAGCTAAAGGAATAAACGAGCGTAAGGAGCATACCGCCGGGACTTAGAGGACTCTCTTTGATAGCTTTTCTTTTTCTCCTTGCGAACAGCATAGATTGTGATTCCATCTAAGGAGCTAACTCTTTCAAGGTTTATTGCTATCATTCCTACCTTTATCTATTTACTATACAGTGCTTAATATAGCATAGCTAGTAGGAGCTTCCTTCACAGAAGGTCTAGTTGCTGGTAACATTCTAAGCCCCATATAGTGGGAGTGCCTAATCCAAGGCAAGGGGTGAAATAACTCGTTGGATAGGTTAGGTTGAGATCTTATCTGTATTTCCAGTCTTTCTCGCTTCCATTCCTTGGGCTTTCTGTAAGCATGTTAGAGCTTTACTTGTGATAGCGTAAGCCAGTGCTTTAGTAGGATTCCCTATGTAGCATTCTCACCAGCCTTCGTATCCGCATAAGTGTAGTTGTATGAGTCCCTCGCCCAATATCAGTCTTTTTATAAGCCAAGCATTTTATTTATTTAAAAAGATTTTCTTTATTCAAGTTAACGATGTTCCAGGATGTAATCAAAATCTATCTGTTTCAGATTCTAATGATAAAGAAGGTAGCGTCCTCACTCTGATCGTACGCTTGTCCAAGTCAGCCGGTATTCACCTCCTCTTGGGCAGGGCATCGATAGTCTATAGGGATTTGAAAATGATGATTATTTCCCCATCTCCTATCGTCGTTGATCCAACCATTTCATGCATGTGGGGTTGTCCAGGCCGGAGAAGGGAGGTCTTGAAGAGCATCCGGAGAAGAGAGTTGTCCAGGTGGGGCTCAGACCAATCAGTCACAATCAGAGTGAGGTTCTCAGGGGAGGATTTTTAAATGCTGATTCCGATGTATTTTATTTCTATGACATTGAGTCTACCCTTTCTTTTTTATTTTTATTGTACATGACCTATTTAAAGTCTTTTTTCAGGCATTCAAACTAACTCATCTTGATTGAAATCCTTGCGATTATACCAAACCGTTCTTCCAGCGAAGTGGTGTAACTCGATTACATCGACCCTCTGTTCCAATCAAGTATCTCGAGAAGCGAGCGAGCGTGTTGAGGTAGGTGAATCCGGGTAGCGCGTTATAGTCTTGACCCGAATGCGTTCTGTAATTGTTGACCTTTCGCCCCTGGCTCTGTCTCGTACGGTATACATACTTTCGTATATCGAATCCCTGTTAAGGTTCTCTATGCCCTCAGACATTTTTTGCTATACGGAATGTAGGATCAACTCCTTTATTATTTATTATTATTAGTAAAGTAAGATAGGGCGAGAGAGGAACGAACTGAACCAAGACTCGAAGACAGAAAACGAGAGTGAAGGTCCTTTTTCTCGTTGACTGGCCCTTGGTGCACTTACTTCATCCTTCTGTTTATTTCACTCTTGCGGAAGTTTGTTTACCGCCCGCTTTTTCCCTATTAGTAAGTTGCCTCTCTTTCTTTCCCTTCTGTCCCCCGGGTTTCTGATTCCTACTTAAGGTATTAACCAACCGAACAACCATCCGCCCTTCCACCCTGATTTCCGACAAGATTGGATATTTCATTCCTCTGCTCGGGAGGCATCAAAGAAGTAGCTAGTAAGGGCTGGCTTCTATCCCTGAACTCGATTGGCTTCTTAAAGTAGTAGCATTCGATAGGATTCCTACCTCGAGACGTAGAGCTATTAGTTCAGGAAAGAAGATCTTGGCCAGCAAGCTTCTGCCCTTGGCCCCTTCCGGGTGGGATCCCAACTCCTTCGCTACTGGTCGACCGATTCTTATCCTTCTATCCACCTCCCGAGTTGACTGAATCTCGTCGGCAGCCGTCTCAATAGTAGCATTCCCCGTTTACCGTTTAAGAGGATTCCTCCCCTTGAAAACTTTTAGCTGATTCGATAAGCTTTGTGATTCCTACATAAAGGGATGGATTCAAGCAGCTCATATGCTGATTTAGTTGTAAAACGGCCATTAGAGGTTCTGACCCAAACAAGAGCATCCCTATGAGCCAATCGGTTGGGAGGCATCATAGAAGCTATCCTCAAATTGTTACACTCTGGCAGCAAGTGTGCAAACTCATGCCACCTCCACTGTCCCACATCATCAACAAATTCAGCCACAGTCTTGTTCAACATCGCCTCAGGTATCACACCCAATGCTTTGTGGACAAGCGGACTATTTCGCCATTGCCTACAACCCATTTAATTCCCTTGAGTACCTTCTGCCATACGCCACAAATCCCTTTCCACAGAGGGGGTTTAGGAAGACGCTTTTGCTTTTAAATCCGGAATTACAGCGTCCGACTTCACATACTTACTACGTAGAACAGCAACCCAAAGACTGTCAGGCTCTGACAAAATGCCCCACCCCAACTTAATGAGGAAGGCCTAATTGTTCACAGACATCTTCCGCAACCTCAGCCCACCATTCATTTTCGGTTGACATATTTGATCCCAGTTAATCAGATGGACCCTTCTCTGATCATTAGAATCGCCCCAAATAAAACCCTTACACAATCACATGTTCCAATTGGAATTTTGGCCGACTGCATGGTATAAGTTGGCAGGGCTGATAACACCGATTGAAAGAGAGCAATCCGACCTGCGAGTGAAAGCTGATTGACCTTCCATCCTGCTAAACGCTGCCTCACCTTCTCCACAATGTGATTCTAAGTTTGCCTTGTAACTCGATTATGAAGATACCCAAGATATTTACCCAAGTCATGAGTAAGTGAAAAACCACTCTCCAAGCTGATTGCATGGGACAGAGACCGGGGTACATTCTTTGAGAATCAATTCGGGTCTTAGCTACACTAACTCTTTGACCCGACGAGACACAAAAAGTATTGAGGCAATCCATAACCGTTTTAATTTGCTCAATAGAAACCTCTGCAAAGAGAATCAAATCATCTGCAAATAACAGATGAGATAGCGCCGGCCCATGACGACCTACACGGATAGGCTTCCATCTACCTTGATTCACCGCCCAACTGATCAAATGCGCTAATCTCTCTAAGCAAAGCATAAAAATGTAGGGAGAGGAGTGAGGGTGGTTGTAAATCACCTAGCTTCCTAACTTGCCGAAGAGAAGGTATTAATTAAAGCAGTAATCATCGAAGGCATACCGATACCGAAAGAGTCAAGGTCAAAAGTTTCCCCAAGAAAGCAAGCCGGGAAGGCATAGAGTCGACGCAGGAGATTCGTGAACAAGCCAACTCCGTTCCTAGCAGTAGCAGCCCTTATTGCGACAGAGAGAGCTTCCACCAAGGAAAGCTCAATCCCATCTCGTGCCCTGTAAGAAGGAACGTCATCAGTCCCAGAGCATATTAGATGTCCTCTTCCGATGCAATTCCTTCTACTATTGCTGCCCCTCTGATTCGGAGAAAAGGAACCGCCGCTAGATTCAATAGCACCGCATTCAATAGGAGCATTCGATGCCTATCTCCTTCCTCCTGTTCTAAGATTGACTCTTCCCGGCCTTCCCTTGCCTTGGTACAGCTATAGCTGCCCTAACCCTTAGCCGGCTGTTCGAAAGCCACACTAACAAGTTCCGATAACAGTTAGCTATAACCCCATGATCTGTAAAGGCATATGCCACTACATGGATCGCTACCACTTAATCTTACCCCAGGAACTGGAACTGTAAGGAAAAAAGAGGGCTAAAAACTGGATCCCCCAATAGCTCGAGGAAATACACTACAATTGGGAACAGCCTAGAATCGATGCTTTTACAGAGTGAACTCTCCTTCCTAAGCTAGTTTTATAACCTATTTAAAATACAGATAACTCTCTTTAATCTTACACTGTATGGAAGGAAGGCCTAAGTCTCTTTCTTTTGCTCTGGATTGCCTAAGAGAGTTTGCTTACTCCTCTATTACGAATTAAGCCTGGCTTACTGGCACGAGATGTAACAGAACTAGATAGGAGAAAGAGGCTCAAAGGTCAAAGCAACTAAAACTTCTCCAACTACATCGGCGTAACAAAGAAAAGAGTCTCTCTTTACTTGATAGGTGATAGGCGTACTGCGAGACTCTTCCTCAAAGGAAGGGTTTCAGTTTAAGAATGAATGGATGAAAGGCTAGAAGGGACGAGCGAAAGGCTGATTAGGCTTCCTGGTATTCAAGTTAGCTCGGGACGGGGGGTTCGGGACGAAAGCAGATGCTGAATTAGATCCAGTATCTCTCACAGACGAGAGAAAGGAAGCAGAGAATGAAGAGAGGATGTGACTACTACTAATGATCCAGAACAGTCGTAAGGTAACGCTAGTTCACTCGTTAGGCCTCAATTAGCAAGCATTAGCCCTCGTAAGGCTCCCATTAGTTCACGTAAGGCCGATAGTGCTTTCTTCTTTTATAAGGTGCGTAGCCTTTGCTGACAGCTTCTTAAGTAAGGAAAGTGATTGACCGTATTAATTCTGTAACATGAGTTCATACCCAGAAAAGTCCTTACTACTTCTACCGGGTTTTTGAACTCCTAAATAAAGAGAAGGTTTCAGAGTGAAAGGAGAAGGTTCGGATTCTCTATCTCTTACTAAGGAAGGAAAGATCCGCTTATAACAGAGACTTCCCCCGAGACCAATGAAAGGAAAGCTTTCCACAGTGCTATAAGGAACAAAGCATCGGTAAGAAGCTTCGTGAACCCCCACCAGGTTCTTTGATTTTTACCACTCCGAGGGTTAGGATCTAAGGTTGATCTAGTGCGCCCGCCTGAAAGCGACTGCGCACATTCTTCTTCTTCCCATTGCTTACCTCCAAAAACCCCTCTTCAAGTTCCTTCTGCTTTTGAATAACTGCAGCTATCTCTTGCTGCACAAGGTAAACTGCACGGTGCGAGTGCTGTTCATGAGTTGTAGAATGAACAGCTTTCTTCCCTTTTTTTTTAAAGGGTACTTCTTTACTCCACTTCTTGACTTCATTGACTGATTTTCTTCCTTAGCGGAAGCACTAAGTAACTTGATTAGTGTGAAAAAAAGAAACTGGAAAGAATCGCATTTCCTTTTTACTATAGACGGGGGCCACCGTTTTCAAATGCTATTGCATTGTTTGCCCTGCCTTTTTTTTGAATCTTATTTGTATTCTAAATAGATTCTTTCTTAAACTGGCTCTGTTGGTTGAATCAAATCCAATTCTAATGCTTTAACAAAATCACTTTATTATACACGATCTACTAAAGGGTTATAAAGGCTTTTTATAAAGGGAAAGCCGCTTGATATTGGAACAAATTCGTGCGATGGCAGTGATCTATAATAGGAAGAATGATTCTGCAGCTGATCCAGCGGTAAAAGATTCTCTCCGAGGGTCCGAGGGGCATTAGTCAATCAATGAAAAGGAAGAAGTAGTTTTGCTTCCCTTCCCGAGTGTTGGTTTGGAGTTTACCCAGTAGCAGGAGTTGAACACAGATTGATCCGCTGAAAGATCTGTTGCCAGTTCCGGCTTGCTCCGCACAGGCTACATCTCGGCCTTTCATTGATATGATTTTCAATTCATTTTGGAATAAAAACCTTCGGTCCGGGGGTACCACGAAATCCGTTTAGATCCATTTCAGTTGCCAATTAAATGGAATATGGGGAACTCTCCGTCTAAGTGGTTAATCCGACGAGTCAATTCTCAATGCGATGCTGCTATCCGTTCGACGATCCTACTTCTGATGTCACCCTCCCAGTGGAATGGAATATCCCAACTATTCTCTATCCAATTCCGGAATGGATCATGAAAGATTTATTTTATTCTTGAGATGCCTTTAAGGAAAAGCCAATTATAGAAGCGGGTGGCAGGGAATGAGAGTACTCCTGTGATAGCAAAGTATAGAGATTATTTAGAGCTAGGGGTAGGCCATCGAATCTATTCCTGCTTGACTTGATTCTAAGATGCCTTAGATCTCTTTCTCGTTCGAGGTGGGAGTAGGCAGTTCTCTATGAACTGGATGTTGAATTATCAAAAAGATGATAGGAAGGCGATGACTGCTACTAGTCGAGCAAGGGCATCTGATCTCAAGACGAGGCTTTTCAAATTGAAAAGGGGATATGGCAGTGACTATAGCTGGGAACTTCTCCCTCCTCTTAGAGGTGGGTGGGCCAAAACTCATTTCAATGAGACTCCGATCTGCCCGAACTGAGTCCAGTCCTATTAGAGATGGAGGCGAATCAAGCAACTCAACTAGATGGATGAGATAAGAAGGAAGAACCACTGATAGCATTTGCAGCCGCTGATTTCCAATCGATATACAAAGGGTTGGACGGTACCGTTCTTCTTTCCGTTCCGGCTCATCAACCTGAACACCATTCCCAAGCTCCTTGATTGAGTATTCTAAAACCCGGGTTCACACCACGACAGGGAACAAGCTCTTTGCGCCCCACGTATGGCTTCCACTGTGATGTTCGGTGAATAGTATGCCGAGTTTGCTTCGATTTCACTCGTTGAGGGTTGAGGAATAAAAACCTTTGCAAAACTTGTATCTAGCTGGAACGGGTAACTAAACTATACAATCAAAAGTGAAAAATTCGCCTGAAGCGGATGGAGACCTCTCTTTATCCGCCTTCGGGCTTTGAAAAAAAGGCTTCGTACCATGAGGAGACTGGCTAGGAAAGAAAGAAAGGGGCGCATCGGTAAAGACATAACAGTTAGCTGTTCAGGACAAGTGGCATCAGTTCTTTGCCTTAGGGAAATTAGCCTCTCTCGTCCTCTAAAAGGCCTTATGATCGGAAAAAGGGCCCTAGAAAGTACTCAAGGAAAGATGCTTCTATCGCTCTTTCGTCTTTGCTTGAAAAAACTTCATGAAACTCAAATCGTTGAAGGCCCTTTTGGAATGTTTGCTTACCCGATTCTATAAAGGACTACTATATACTCTATTTATATTTCCAATCTGATTTTTGGTAATCCTGCAAACCCTATAGTCGAGTCCTACATATGACCACTTTCCTTACCTTAAATGTCTTACTTCTCCATAGGCTTCCACTGCTTATGACTGGGCAACTACCCTATTTCACTCACTCGAAGGCTGCCAGAAGGAAGAGAGATTTCTACGGGAAGGTAGACGGAAAGCAACTTCAACTTCAAATCCTGAGGCTTTTAGCTTAGCACCACTTCTACGCCCCCTCAAAAGCAATTGGACTAGATGATGCCCTTATGACTCCAACCGACGGGAAGGCCAGACCAATAATCATAATATAGAATGGAAGCAGAAATCATCCCTCTTCTAGTCAGTCAAACGAGTCATTTCATCCCACTAGGCCTCGCCTCTTAGCTCTTATCTTTTGTATTCCATGAATCCGGTAGAAAGGGGAGTCCTTATATGGATGGAATCTAGTCACTCGCACCCACATGGAACAAGAGAAATCCAGATTTCATTATTGCAGTGAAAGTGATTGAATAATCTGATAAAATAAAATAGGCATAATGCCCCCGCTCGAAAAGTGTATAATTTAGTAGTTCTGTTAACTAAAAGATTGGAAGAATGACGACTTTTGAAAAAGTGCTTTTTTTATTTGCTATTTGCAAAGGAATTGTGCTAATTAAAAATTTTTATTTGATAATGAAAAGAGAGATGGTCTTTGGCTTCCTGTAATGGTTGTTAAGGTCAAAACCTGATTTGTGATTTGGAAAGACCCTTCCCTGATTTTCTCTATTCCAATTTACGAAACGCTTAACAACATGGTAAATAAAAAAAATGTCCTAAACTTTTATCAATTCTTCACTAAAATATCATATGTCTGCTGCTGTGGGATTAGATTAATTGATCACCGCGGCTTAGCTAAAGAGTTTGATTTATATATCCTTTCTTTTTTGAAAAAGTTTAAGGTGAACTATAAACAAAGGACTCATCAAACTGTCCCCACTGACCCATCTCAAACAAGACTGTCAGGGTCGATGCTTGCTTTAAGAGAAAATGAACAGACTGAAACTATATACGCTAGCTTACCTTGTTTGGCTTCTATCCCTGCTTTCCATCGCATCGAGTGGTACCTGGGCATAGCATGTCTTGTCAATAAATGTTACGTTGAATGCCACAGGAAGAGCTTGGGGGGATAAGACAGAAGATCGGGCTTGGAGGCATACACTACATAAAAGAAAGGAAACAACAAATCAAGGAGGGGAAAACCAATGCTACAGGCTTTCCTAACTTGGCTACTTCCATTTTCACGAGGATAGGCGTACAAGCTCGTCGCCCTTGTGTCAATTCTCCATTTTTCATAGTTGAAACTTCAATTGAATCCAAACCTGACTGAAGCAAGAGAGCTACCTTCCTTTCCCGCTTAGAAATGGAGTTCCTAAATAGTAAAAAAAATGTGCCTTTCGTTTGAAAATGAATCTAAGATGTCATGTCAAGTCCTTTCTCGAGTCAGATTCTTTCACAGCAGATTAAAGAGCTGCCTCTGATTTCAAAAGAACCATGGCATGAGATGCTTCTTCTATTTTCGGATTCCTCTTTTTCACTCACTATCAACAGGAAAGGAATAAGTGCCAAGCTTCAGAGCGGATTCAATAGCTAAGGTTACTGATATGCGCGGAAACGGAAAGGCTTACAGCTGCTACGAGAAGATCTGTCTTACCTTATTCTATTTCTAGCTCTTAAAAAATTTCTAGTTAGCGTCACAAAGAGCCCCCCTCGGTGAAAGCAGTGACACCGCTTACGGGAGCAAGGGATGATTGAACTGTTACAAAATTGTTTACAAGGGTAGGAGCGATTACTGATTCAATCACACCGGATACTTTCACAGCTACTATCACTCTAAGAACGGGTATTCATCCCAGAGCTCCTAGGCAAATCAAGTCAAGCAGGATCGGATTCAGTTCCCTTTCTAGCGGCGGTTCCTGATTCAATTGGTTGTGGTACTCTTGATTCAATTCCACCAAACCTGAAAACCGTTCCATAGGAGCTTGCATTCGAGTCTTTTTCTTCATATATGATGTCACTTCTTTCCCCTGCTTTTAGTGAAGTTCCTAAATAGGAATATGTGGCATTTTTTAAAAAAAAAAATATCATCTCTCGGGAATTTCTCGAGTAAGAAAAATGTGTAGCTTCTTCTCAAGCAGTAGCACCGGCAACTAAAAAAGTCTTCTATCCAACACCGGTTACTTATATAAGACCAAGAGCAAATAATGGAACAATTACCGAATCTGAATGTTATTCAACTAAGACTGATCTTCCCTCTGTGCCATTTGTCCCTTCTCCTATTGCTATTGATTCCATTTTATCAAACCAACAATTAGGAAAGATCCAAGCAGCACCACTGATTTTACTAAAACAGCGTATTCTATTCCTGAGACACCTTCCTCCAGGCTATTCAATATCTGGCGTTCCAGGTGCCGTCGCGTCATTGAGATCTTCAGAGTGGCGGGGACTTCGACTGCCTTGTCTCGGGTGAAGAGAAGGGGTAGTAGGCTTAGTAGGGCTCGAACCTACAATATCACCGTTATGAGCGGTACGTTTCAACCAATTAAACTATAAGCCCCTAGGGATCTCTACATGCAATTCCCTCACTTCGGGAAGAGCGGACGAAAAGAGAAAGAAAGGGGAGGCCATTGCTCTATCTGCTTCTTCCTTTTCCCAGGTTTTGCTCAAATCTGTGCGCCCTGCGACTTTATTATACAATATCTGGTTCGATAGGACCAGGAATGAATAATTAGAGAAAAAAAAAATGCTTATCTTATTTATTAATAATAGAACTCTTTTTTTCTATATCTATTATTAAATATAAAAAAAAGACAAAAAAATATCATAGAATAAATAAGTAAAGCAAGCGGCCCTTTCGCGACTCAAACTGGCGGTACGCTTTCCGGCTCGCAACGACTCAAACGGGCGGAGGCTCTCTATTTGCTTGCAATGCCGGCTGTTCGCCTTTAGCTAAAAGTAAAAGTAACACTTTGCCCCCCACTTCATTTTGGATTAAATAAGAAAAAATACATAAGGAGTAAAAAAGAAAAACTTGGTTACGGGAACCGAAGGTTAGTCCGACTACTTACTTTACTACACCTACAGGGAAAAACAAGTCTATCTGAGAGATGCGTTCGATAGGGGGCTACCTTGAGTGACCGAAGTGCGCTAGCCGGCTAACTGATTTCCGCTGGGTGTAAAATAGTATGCTCCATGCCCTGGACCAGTGGGCTGTACGAGTCAGAGTCTGTCCTGACTATCCTCTTTTCGCTCCACGAACAAATGAGACACGTTATTCAATGAGGTCGAAGAGGGATGCGGGGATCACAACTATACAAGAGCTACAAAGGTGGCCAGCCACAACCTAAAACCTAAATATCAGCCCGGCGACAGACATGAAAGCACACGTCTATAGATAGGAGACCAAAAACGGAGCTAATTTCCACTCTCGCCATGATGAAAGTGCAACTGACATTACCGTCGCAGCAACTAAGGAAGTCTTTAGACTGACTGGATTCGATTCGAGTGACCCGGCCCTCGAACTTTCACCTCATGGAATAGTTATATAGATAATGCCATCCGAGAGCGCTTTCCACGAAAGTGAGCCAGTGTACCAAGTCCTTGAAATTTGCCAGTCTTGGTAGGCCGGCCCAAACGGCTAGCATCTAACTTAAACTCAAAAGGCAAGCCTCCCTTTGAGGGCTGGGAATCTGTCCATAGCGCTAACTGGTATTAGTGATCTTCCTTCTCGTCTTCTCTTAGCCCTTATACGATACGAGGCCTTTTAAAAGCCGCTTGGCAAAGAAAAAAGAACGACGAGCGCTTCCGAATCAACTAAACAAAAAGCTTCTACCACGCACGATATTTAACGCAGAAAAAGCAACCTTCACACCTTAACTAACTTAATAAACAGCAATCAACACAAGAGCGCGCCTGCTCCTAGGCTCGATATATCTCTAAAATTAGGGTTCCCAACAAACAAGCAGAAGTCCCAAACACTAAGATTTTGACTGCTATTAATATTAACTCACCCCCTTTGGAGCTCCATTCCTTAATAAAATGTACTATTCAACCAAGTTCCCGAGGCTTACCCGGAAACAAGTTTTCAAGCTGTCCTTTAGGAAATCAAAGAAGCCTATCCAATCCTACTTCTATCCCCCGCGAACTAGTTGGAGTCTTAAGGCAAGTCAGCCTATTTCCGGCTATGCTGGAGATTTCCTGTCTATCTCAGTACCCTTTTTTATTATTTATTACAGCCTTAGGGATCTTAGGCGGGAAAGAGGATCTCGGAATCATCTGGTTAAGAGTGCTTTTCTTCTCTTGCAGCAAAAAAGGGAGTTGCTCGAGCTATTCTCGTTGGCCAGGTTGAAGCAGCAGCTTTCACTTCCAAGGGATTAGGTAGGTGAAAGGTTTGGTCCACATACCTTGTGTAAGCCCTTTCTTGGGGCATCTTTTAAGCCATAGTTAAAGGGAGTGATGCTATTTGCTCGGATGTGGGTGAAAAATCAAATGTGCTCCGCTCTTAGTGATCTCACCTCTGATGTTAGTGATCCTACCTTTGAGCTCTCAGTTGTAACGGATGCCCGGTCTAACTGATGTCCTGATTCCCAACTTTTCTCTGGTCCTGTCCTTTACTTTCCATCAGTCCATCCCGTTGGAGTGGAAGGTGGAGTTCCCAGACAAGGAGTTGGATAGGAAGAAATAGGACAAAGCAAGAAGCTAGTTTACTTTGCTATCGACCCAGCCTACCCATTTCCATCCCTAATGCAAGCAGTTTTCTAACAGTATTATAGGTCTAACCGCTAATACCTTGGCTTGGATACCAAGCTCCCATGCTCCGAGAGTTTGACTCCCAGTAGTTCACTATGGTTAACCAGATCGATTAGGTAAGGTCCGACGGAAGTGAAGTAAGCGGGGGCAGCCCCAGCAAAGTGGTCTCATAGCACTTCCCTCGGATTTTGCCAAGGAAGGCACAACGTTGTCACACAGTTCATTGGTAAATCAACCATGTCACGAGTTTGGCTAAGCAACTAGTTAGTTCAATCAGGACTGCCTTGCTGCAACCTAGGGGTCACCTGGTGAATGGTCTCAAGCAAGCATTAAGAAGTGCTCGTGTATTCTACTCTACCTCGGGAAAATGAGCTTGCCGAGTTTCAACAGCTGAACTTAGCCCGAGGAAATGTAAAAGCGAACAAGGGGGGCAGTTGGCTCGTAAGCTCAAATTAGAAAATCATCGATAAGATTCAAATAAAAGCCGTTCTTTTTTTTTTCATTTTAAGGCGGGTGGAACACGCTCTTCGGGCCCCAGGTCATGATACCGAAAAACAGTTTGATTTTATGCCTGAAATTTACATACATCTATCTAAGTAGTCTTCGGGATTCAGATCAGAAGGAGCATACCTCTATCTAATAAGGGAGTACTAGGGTTGTCAACCCCTTGGTGTGGAATCGAATTAGGTTAGCTCTATGCTAGCAAGAGCTAGCCGGGCCGGCCTCCTAAGCCTAATTCCTGAAATCATGGAATTGTATTCGCTAGCCTTTCAACCATCGACATATCTGTTCCGTTCCCCGATCCTTCCACAGCCGAGCAAACCAAGTCACGTTGCAGGGCCTGCTCTCGCATTTCTTTCATTAGAAAACTCCAGTTCGTGATCCGTGGAAGGCTTTGATCTTATCTTCGGTCGTAGTAATGCCAGTCTCCGCTTTCTATCCTAAGAAAAATGGCTCTAAGATGTGATTCTCTCCCTCACAGCTTGCATTCGATGCCTATTTTTATATGATTCAACCTCCTACTGCTCTTAGATTAAGGCTACCGTAAACCTCAAGCCCTAAACCTGATTGGAGCCTCTTCGTGCCTTACTTGTCTGTCCTGCTTCCTCTCTTAATTCAATATCTCCTGCGAATCCTTATCCTGGCATCTATCTAAGGTAGAAAATGCCTTACAATTGAGTTCTTCGAGAACAAGTCCTGTTCACTCAACCATAGGCGCTGGCATTCCTGTTCTTGCAGCTACTTCTGGGCACGTGGGTCTCTTTGATCCAATTTAGGCAGCCTCAGTCCCCACAGCATAGTCTGGTCCATTTTACACGCCCTTTCAATCTGTATAAGTTCCAGCTCTGTCTACCCTAGCTAGGCGAAATGGCAGTTTCATGTGTTGTGAACAAGGAATAAGCGGTCTTATCTGCTGTTGCCGTTGCCGATCTGATCTTTTCTTTCCTGGGTGTGGACGAGACAAAGTCTTCCTCTTAATAAGATTCTGCTCCCGCTGTTCTCAAGGTATCTCCTGACTCGAGGGTGAGAACGAGAATCGAATCGATTGAATCACAAAAATCTATTCACTTATATAGAAGCAGAATCGAAAAAGGAGCGGATGGTTCATATAGCAGTGGAAGAGTCAGTCGCCTTTTTTGAAGTCTGGGCTTTCGAGATCGAATCGTAGCCAAAGTGTTTTTCCAGGGAAGATCAGCTGTTCACATATCAGCTGCTACTTTGAATCCTCCTTCGCACCGCATATCCGATTCTTGCGTTGAAGTAAGCGCGCTGGTCACGTATTAGTATAGTAGAGAAATGCTATTCTTCCCTCTTTAATAAGAAGGAAGTTAGTCAAAGCACATAAGTGAGAGAAAGTGAATAGAAACAAACTACTAGAATCCTTTTTCTATTTGCATAAGAAAAAGAAGCTAATCAAGATTAGTTGCGGGACTTTCTTTGGCCTAGGGAAGGGAATGGTTGTTCGCCTTTCCTTTTATTGGTCGGTTCGAATCCAATTCGTGAGAAGGAAGTGATCTTTAGCGAGTTTCGAATCTTTTTACCCTTCAGTGGTAAACAACTTAGCTGAAGCTAACCTCGGGACTGATCAAGGTTAGACTTTCATTGCTTCAATTCAAGAACAACCATATGGGGCACCTTTTAGGACACATGCGAACAATCCAACTACTACCTCTACTTGATCTTCGTATGCTATTCTCTTCCCAACCCAACCGTCCTCAGTAGGGCTCAATCTCTATGCCGGATGCTCTTTGGTGCTACCTTCCCGCCTACTATTGAAAAAAAAGAGAAAATTGGATTCCAGGCTATTCAATATCTGGGACTGAGTTCCAGGGATCACCTAAAACATCGTTGTCAAGGTCAGTCTTCAACCCCTTCCCCGAAACCCTAAATGCCCTTACCCACCTGCCTTTGGCTATATTGAGCTTGTTCATAAGCTTGGACAGTTCTCCTTCCTTGGACATTATGTTCATCCGACCACCGCTCTTCCTCGTTAACTCACGGATGGAATATCATACAACATAACAAATCCGGCTCGTTACTACTACTTGAACCTTACCTACCCGAGACACAAGCAGACTTGCGTAGGAGCATCGACTGGTGAAAAACCTATTCTTGTTCACAGCAAACCATTACCATATTGTTTCCTTTAACGGCGCTAATGATAGGAAAGAAAGGCTTCCCTGGAATACGGTCTTTTTTAATTGGGAATCGAATAGGAAGGAGAGAAGCCAATTTCCCTTATTCAATTTCATTTCCCTTATTCAATTTATAGTTAGAGGCTAAATACAGCAGTAATCAACTATACGATAGCACAAGATCTTCCCTCTTCCAATCCAATGCCCAAGGAATGAGACTGATTGTTGGGCAAAGGAACACTTCTCCCTCTTATAACATTATTAACACAGAGCGAGTTATCCTTTAACATCCGGAACCCTGTCTTTAAGTGTTCTACGTGCTCCTCCAAGTTATTACTATAGACAACAATATCATCCAAGTAGACCACCAAGTCCAAGTATGGGTAGAATATTTGGTTCATGAGGGTGAAGAATGTGGCGGGAGCATTCGTAAGGCCGAAAGGCATGACTAGAATGGTAGGATCCATACCTTGTCACGCATGTCGTCTTCGGCTTGTCCCCCCTCCCCCTCGGCCTCGGGGAAGATGGGGTTGATTAGATTGAAGATTGTCAGTAAGGCAGCGGAATTCTTTTTTTATATGTATTCTTTTTTTTCTATTTGCTTTGCCAGGTGCTTAAACCTGAGTCTAGCACGTACAGGTAGGTATGTTCTACTACTAAAAGACAGAACCGGTTAAATCAATAGGTCGTTCCTCTCAATTACATATGCATAAGAGGATGTTGACGTACCATCAGGGCGGTATGTGCGATAAAAGACGGATTAGTCCGTAATTAGTGTTACTGTTGTAGGGTTAGTAGCCTTGAGTCTACTCATGTTCAATGGTATTGACTTTCTAACCTCTGCAAAGGTAATTGAGCTCTCGTTCTCGTATCTCCGAAAGATCAGTAGCCGCCTGGGGCTGGCGGAAGTCCCCGCGGGTAGTGGGGTCGGAGAATCTTTCTGACTGGGATGGATGCTTTCACTCAATGGGCAAGGAGCTTCATGTCACCTCCACGCTGATTCAGAAGGTGTTCGGTCTACCGAACCCGCCAGCCATATCTATTCCTCGATTCTTTTGATTGAAGGTACAAGCGAGATAGGAAGGACAGGGCCAGGCCGGGAACAGCACCGCAGCGGGAACTCCCCCGAAGGAAATGTGGGTTCGTTCCTGAACCAAGGAGGCATTCGTCAGCGTAGGAAGGCCGACTACGCTCTGTTTGTCAAGAAAAGGTAAGGAACAAAGGTCGTTTCATCGATTCTTCAACATTATCAATAAATAGATCGACCCATAGGATAAAGGGGATAGAAGAGACACAGGAATGGAATCTTGGATTCAACTAATTTCTGACAATGAATGGCTGTCCGCTGCCGAATGATTGATCGTGTTGCCATAAGCATCGAAATCAATGGAATAGTCTTTTGGAGGGGTAGGAAAGGTAATCTGCTGAGATGGGGATCACTTCAGGCTTTTCACGAAAGTACGAGATGCGCCCGAACTCGAGAACCTTCGCTGAGCGCAGCAAGGCCTCGTTGGTCATTCCTTGGTCGTAACTTCAGTGTGACTCGTGAGGGGGTTATAAGAAACGCGAAATCAGATTCTATATAGTGATCATTCTAGCGCTTCCCTCTGAAAAAAAAAAGAAAAAGAGAGCAGGGTTTTTTCCTTCAACAATCATACCTCGGTCACTTCCCCCCTCGAGAGCTAACAACAGCGGATAAGAGAACTGCTTCTGAAATCAGACTTGTTCGCAGCTAATAGTTCTGTCCTACTTTGATTTTTTATGATTGATCCGAATATCGTTCACTCTGTGAGATAATGGATCTAACGTTAGGGTTTAGTGACTCCATCTCTCTTGCCGGCTTAGCCGAACTACTTGAACCCGAGTCATTTGCTTCCTTAAGCCATGTCCATAC
>JANZXR010349345.1:0-22642 GCA_027575705.1 Erythroxylum echinodendron
ATAATATACATTTAATTTGGTTAAATGGAAATTTTGATTAATGATTAAAAATTAAAATATCTTAATTGATAATAAAACATTACATTGTAAATAATAAATATCTGTAATACAAACTAAATGACCAAAACTACACTACTGATCAGGAGATAGTGGATCGTCTGGCTGGTGCGGTGATGTGCTGCCGTTATCCTTCAATTCATATATCTTCTCACGGAGCTGAGTGTACAGCAACATTGACTGTTGTTACGTTGCCATCGACTGTTGCAACTGATGCAACTATTCCATCGTCTGTTGCAACTGAGTCGACAATATCTGCACTGCGCTCTCAAGCACTTCTACTTTATTATTGTTAGACCGTTTAGCAGATGCTGATGTACTAGACATGGAGGATTGCGAATAACAAATAGTCGCAAATGATTCTAAGCTGAATATCCTCCCATAATGATCCCTACAACCTAGTGCTTCAAGATAAGTGTCAGCCTCATTAACATTTTTTGATTGCTGAGACCGCCATTCAATTGTTTGCTATATTTGGTCCTATCAGAAAGCAATGTTTATATATTAGTAAGTTATAATTATTAAGCATTAGTAATATTAAATCATAAATTTCACATACATTGACTTCTCTACAAGGATCGTTGACGAATGTCATCCCGTCATGCTTTTTAGTCTGAGTGTGAAGAAATAGTTGACGGGATGTAGGGTTGGGTTCTTCTTCAAGATTTTCTATATTTTCCTAAAAGTCATAACCTCCTACATCATAAACCATTTTCATGTAAGGATTTTCATTTCCATCGACATTATCTGTTCTAAATCCAATCCCCCCTTCAAACTCATTTAAGCTAACTGACGATTATCCTTTATTACTCTTTGAGGTGCTACAAATCAACGGTTCCCCATATCGTGTCCACTGAAAATGATTGGGAACAAACCCTCTTCTCAACAAATGCCCGTTCACTTCATCCATAAATATGTAACATTTTAACTAGGGTATATTTAGGGCCCTACACACTAGATATGCTAGAATTGTGTGAGCGGATAGAAAACCTAGCTGAGAGGATCCAGTGGGCTCAATTTAGTAGATTTCAATTCCTTGTTTATGAGGAGCTTACACTGGAATTTTTCACTTCCTTGACCTTTGACCCTAAGAATACAAAAGATTTGTGGTTTAGATTGGGAGGGAGAGCATATGAATTGAATGTCTAAATTATATGTGAGATGTGCGGATTCCCTGAATCCTCCATCGTATATCAACATGATGACTTCTTTCCTTTCCAATACTGGCATGAGCTTATTAGAATTAAGCAATTCTATGCAAAGAATGCTCACAACAACATCATACGGTCCGATGAACACTTGTTGCTACACAAATTTATATGTCAGATGGTCTTTGACAAGACTAAAACCAACAAGCGTTCCACTAAGGAACTCTTTATGTTGTGGAGCATAGACCACAGTATTCCAATCTGCACATCTATGCATATGCTGAATTCCATTACAGCTACTCTGCGCAAGCAGAGCAACCATCTTGGAATGGGATACATAATGCCTGCCATTGCGGAACATTTTGGTGTGGAACGGAGGGGATTAACAGTTCAGCTCCCTCACTTCCTCAGCCATCATCACTTTCTTAGAGCTGAGATCATCCATTCCACAAACATGACATTGAGGGACATCAGCCAAAAGAGACATGTTCGGATCAGGTCAAGTCAGGTGAGTTCAAGCTCAGCACCAGCTCGGTAGGCACAAGAGGAATCCACCAGTGAAGTCTCCGAGGAAGAAGAAGAAGAAGAACAAGGTTGGATGAAGGTTTTGGATGCAATCACTGAGACTAACAAGACACTTTTAGAGATGGCGCACATGCAACGACACCAAAGCTGGGATTTCTGACGGATCCATCGGTAGTTTGAGTCTTAAGGAATTCAATTGCCACCTCTGACACCATCATTAACTCCATCTCCTTAGGATTTGTACCTAACCTAATTTTGCTTTTCCAAATTAGCTTACAGTTCTATTTTGTTTTATGTTTAATTGTTTTTTTGTCACTTTAATTTCAATTTTGCCTTTTCTTATCTTGTGTGATGCGTGCTTCCTTCTCATATTAAGGACAATTTGTTTTTAAGTGTGGGGAGGGATTCTGTGTTTTTGCTTTTGAATGTGATTTTGCATTCCGTATGATAATTATTTGGTTGCATTGTGTGAATTGTTTGAATGTGTCAATGGCTTAGATGAGTGAAATTTATTTAATTTTGAAAATAGTCGAGTAAGTTATGACTGATTATTAGCTCGCAAAATTAGTGAATTAGGGTCTTTGGAAAAGTATACAACTTAATTAGGACTTCATGTAAATTTAGCACCTTTCAGGTTATCACATTCATTTATAATTTGAGACCCTTTAACTTAGGTAGCTTAACTAGTATTTTTTATCAAAAAGAAGAGCTAAAAATGTCAAGGTAGGCATAAAAAATGTTTTTTAATAAATTACTATTCTGCTGATCTTTGGGTTATGAATAGAGCTAGTCGCCAGTTGAAAACATGATAATAGCTGAGTAAACGAATCGACAAGCATCACAAATGTATGCCTTCGCGTCAAAGTCTATGATGACATTTCAACAAGCTGTTAATAAATGATTTAGTCAAGTAACTAGATCGACATTCATCACAAAAGTGTTTTTAATAAAAACCTACTAGACTTTTAATAAATTTAAATTTTCATGAAAATGTACTTAGGAATAGTTACAAAGTCTGAAGGACCAAAGAATTATTAATATATGTGTACAATTGAAAAGGGTAATTAAATTAGCACTTAGATCCCGATTAATTTGTATATTTAGTTCAAAGCCCTTAGACATAGATTTTGTAGGTTAATGATTAGAAATAACTTGTTAGATTGTGTTTAAGATTAAATTTATTTCATGAAGTTACAGCCATTGTCTCATTTTTGCATTGTGTGCTTCGTGTTTGATGTGTTTGTTATGTTTGTTGTTTTGTTTACTTCAGGACAAGCAAACAGTTAAGTGTGGGGATGTTGATAGTTGTCAATTACATTGTATTTTAGGGTTTAATTTGTTAGGCATTTAGTGTGAATTTGAGTGTTGAGTGTGTATTTAGGTTTTAATTGCATTAATTTGTGTGTTTAAGTATTTTTATGGGTTAGTATGAGTCTATGAGCTTAATTGTTATTTTTTTGTGGTACCTTGGTGAGTTTGTTAGTGTTTCAGGGTAAATGGCAAAGAATACAGAAATTGTGAGGAGTTTTCAGGCCAAAGACATAGCCTACGATCGTGGTACAATAGGCCACAATAGTGACAGAGAGGGACGAGCTAGAGTAGCCAGGGCATGATCGTGCACTTCGGGCACGGTAGTGATAGAGAGCTTCCGTTTAGGCCATGATCGTCCACATTAAGCCATAATCGTGACAGAAAGGTTTAGGTGTTGTCCACGATCATAGTAGGCAGGGCCATGATTGTGGCCTGCATCGAGCTGAAGCAAAAAATCAAAATTTGCAATATTTTTAGACCGTTTCAACCTTAACTTTAACCTAGAGCGTCCAAAGTATAAATACATCATTATGAACATATGCAGTAGCCAGGGAGAGCCTTTTGACAGAGCACTCACTTCAGCAAAATTCGAAAACCCTAGTGAGCTATTGAGAGATTCGAGGAAGGAGACGAAGGAAGAGAGATACAGAGACAAAGCTTGACACGAAGTACTTCCCGGAACAAGTCGTTTCTCGTAATCGCTACCTCTACGAGTCCATCCTAACAGTATTTCCAATTTTTATTTCAATTTTATTAATGTATGAAATTGGGATATTTATTGAGGATAGTGTTGTAAATATTGATTATGTCTAAACTCACCTTCGAGTTTTATATTCTTGAGATTTATGCAATTTGATTCGTTATGTTTTAATCGAGTTATTTTCATGATTCAATATCTATTTGTAATAATTCGGTAATAAGCTGAGAGGGTGAGCCAAGTGAATATAATCAATTTAGGCTAACGAGAGTTAGGTGAATTGATATAAGAATTGAATCAAACTGGTGTAATCATGTAACGAGAGATTGAGCATAGGTTCCTGATAGGTTAATAGGCAACTTTAGAACTAATTTAGGTTTTGGGTCAATTGTGAATTGAGAGATCACAATTCCATAATTTAAATAAGGGATTATTAATTAGGGTTTAAGGATTATAACTCGTGAGAGAGTAGTCCACCCTAGGACTGTTTAGACCCGATAACTCAATAATTGTATAATTGATTAGATTGTCATTAATTTCGAATTAAAACCCCCTTTCTCTCAATTGTTAGTTCCTAAGTTGATTTTGGATTGATCTGTGTGATTTGTTCCTATTTATTATTTTCAAATTTTAATTCTCATAATTTATTGTTTAATATACTGATTTTCTGCATTAATTGTTTATTTTAGATTATTGTACTTAGTTCCGCCTTAGATTTTAGAACTAGTTTAACCCTTTTTGTGGGATCGATACCTTAGGGACTACGTGAATGACCCGTTCACTTGCATAATTTACCAAGGTTAATAAATATTAAAACTAAGCTTGTGTAACCTTGCGATCAAGTGGTACAAAACAAGTAAATTGCTTGGGTCATCTGCAATGAGTTAACAATCTATACTCTAACACTTACAATCTTAGGTGAAAAAACCACCCAAATTTTTTGGGGAGTATTAGCCATGTAGATGGCCATGTGAGAGCACAAGGACCTCCCAGATTTTAGCAAGACCGACTTGGATCTTTGGAGAACAAAATGGACAAGTTAATGGATGTATTGGCCTCAAAGTTCTCAAGCCAAGAGGAAGGCCAAAAAAGACAAGAAGAAATTCAAAAGAGAATAGAGGAAAAGTTTGACAGATTGTAAAGAACCATGCTTCATCCATTCATAACTTGGAGGTACAGGTAGGTCAACTTGCTAATGCTTTATTTTCTAGGAATGTAAGAAGCTTACTAAGCATTACTGGGGCCAATCCAAAGGAACAACTCAAGGCGTTCACACTTAGGAATGGCAAGCAATCAGAGGAGCCAAATG
Source organism: Erythroxylum echinodendron (assembly GCA_027575705.1). Taxonomy (NCBI): domain Eukaryota; kingdom Viridiplantae; phylum Streptophyta; class Magnoliopsida; order Malpighiales; family Erythroxylaceae; genus Erythroxylum; species Erythroxylum echinodendron. Next base: position 5,048 of record JANZXR010349345.1, read on the forward strand.
TCCAACAAGGTAGCCAATAAAAGGAAAATGTAGAAGAGAAAGAAGAAGAGAAGCCATACATACCACCACCACCCTACAAACCTAAGATTCCATATCTATAGAGGGTGAGACAACATCAAGTTGATACTCAATTCTCCAGATTTTTAGAGAAGTTGAGGAAACTTCATATTAATTTGTCTTTGGTGAAGGCATTAGAGTGTATGCCTAAGTATGTGAAGTTTCTTAAGGACATGTTGACACATAAACAAACTTGGGAGGACAATCAGACTGTAAACTTGACTGAGAATTATAATTCGAAGATCATAAGCACAATGCATTCAAAACTATAAGATCCAGGGAGTTTTATTATTCTATGTGTTATTGGTGATTTTAAATTTTTTAAATGCTTATGTGATTTAGGCGAAAGTATTAACTTGATGCCTTTATCTATTTATAAGAAATTAGGGCTACGAGACGTTAGGCCAGCATTCATACTTTTCTAACTTGTGATCAATCCATTAATTTTGTTATGTTGGATTTTGAAGAAGATAGGAAATGTCCATTGATTTTGGGTAGGCCCTTTATGAATACTAGTAAGGAATTAGTTAATGTACATGAAGAAAAACTAGTATTGAGAATTGGTGATGAGCAGGATGAGTTCATCATGACTAAATCTTTGAAGAAATCAGTGGATAGAAGTGTTTGTATGAAGATTGATGTTGTGGATGATTATGTGAAGGAGGTTAAGAAGGAAAGTGAAAAAGAAGTTGGGAAAATTATTGAAGTGCATAGGGATGAGAGTGTGAGTGAAGAGGAATTATGTGAGGAGGGTGTGCAAGAGAAGCTAGAGAGAGAGAATGCACCCGTACCACCCTCCATTATAAAGCCTGCAATTGTAAAACTAAACCCTTACCTTCTCACCTAAGACATACATTTTTAGGCAAGGGCCACACCTTACCCATCATCATTTCCAACTAATTAGATGTTGAGAAAGAAGAGAAAGTGGTAGAGACCATTAAGAAAAGGATAAGATCCATGAGATGGCAAATTTATGATATTAGGGGATTAGCCCCAATGTGGTGATGCATAGGATTAACCTTGAATAAGGATGCAAGACAGTAAAAGAGAGGCAAAGAAGATTAAATCCAAACATGCAAGAGGTTGTGATGAAGGAAGTAGTGAAGCTTTTAGATGCAAGTATTATATACCCAATTTCATATAGTGAGTGGATAAGTTCAATGCAATGTATGTATAAGAAGGGAGGCATGATAGTGATGGAGAATGAAAAAGGTGAACATATTTCTTCTAGGACCTTCACAGGTTGGAGAGTGTACATGAACTATTAGAAGCTTAATTTGGCCACCAAGAAAGACCATTTTTCATTACCTTTTATAGACCAAATGATTGACTGACCATGCTTTTTATTACTTTCTTGATGGATATTCAGGATGCAATCAAGTGTTCATATACCCACAAGACTAAGTGAAATCCACTTTCACTTGTCCTTATGGGACCTTTGCTTACAGGAGGATGCCTTTTGGTCTATGCAATGTACTAGCCACATTCCAAAGGTGCATGATGGCCATCTTTGTAGATATGAATGAGGACTTCATAGAGGTATTTATGGATGACTTCTCTATTTTTGGAGACTCTTTTGATCATTGTTTATTTAATTTGGATAGAGTATCACAAAGATGCAAGGAGTCTCATTTAGTCTTAAATTGGGAGAAGTGTTATTTCATAGTCCAAGAGCGAATGGTTCTAGTCCATATTATTTCATAGTCCAAGAGGGAATGGTTTTAGGCCATAAGATCTCATGTAGGGGGATTGACGTAGATCGAGCTAAGACTGAGGTGATTAAAAAGCTTCCACCTTCTACCAATATCAAGGGCATTCGAGCATTCCTTGGTCATATAGGGTTTTACAGACATTTCATCAAGTACTTTTCTCTTATTGCTAGACCATTAACTAACTTGTTAGTTAAATATATGCCTTTCATGTTGGATGATGATTGTTTAGATGCTTTCAACAGGCTAAAGATGGCACTTACAATAGTACCATATTAGTCGGCTCCATATGAGATCATTTGTGATGTAAGTAACCATGCTATTGGCTGTGTGCTTGGACTTTAGAAGGAGACGAAGTTACATGCAATTTATGACACTATTAAGACCTTGATAGGAGCATAACTAAACTACACCACTAGTGAGAAGGAGTTGCTTGCAGTGGTATTTGTATGTGAAAAATTTTGTTCTTACCTTTTGGGCTTACAAGTTATTATTTTTATAGATCACATGACATTACGTTATCTCTTTGCAAAGAAGGATGTCAAGGCTAGGCTCATCTGATGGATGCTTTTACTTCAAGAATTCAACATTAAGATTAAGGATAGGAAAGGAGTAGAAAATTTTGTGACGGACCACCAATCGAAACTTAAAGGGAAAAAAATGAAGAAGAAGAGGAAATTAAAAAGCATTTTCTTGACGAGGCTTTAATGATGGTAGAAAATTCTTTTCTTCCTTAGTTTGTAGACATTGCCAATTATCTCTCAGGTGGTATTCTTCCCTCTAATCTCTTGCATCAACAAAAAAAGTAGTTCTTATTTTAGTGTTCTCGCTATATTTAGGATGAACCTATGTTATATAAAATATGCGATGACCGTTTGATTTGCAGGTATGTCCTTGAAGATGAAATTCCTGAAGTTTTGACCTAGTATCATAGTTCAGTTTATGTTGGATACTCTAGAGAAAACAAGACGGCTGCTCACATTTTATAGTACGGATTCTATTATCCAAACTTGTTCAAGCATGCTTGAGATTTTGTATTACGTTGTGATAGGTTCCAAAGAGTGGGCAACATTTTGAAGAGAGATGAGATGCCACTTTTAAACATCATAGAGGTGGAGATATTTGATATTCGGGTCTTGGATTTCATGGGACCATTCCTATCTTCCCTAGGTAACTCTTATATATTGGTTGGAGTTGATTATGTGTGCAGATGGGTCAAAGCACTAGCTACTCCAAGAAAAGATGGCAATGTGGTGCAACGATTCATCAAGAAGATCTTTACTAGATTTGGGGTGCCTAGAGCTATCATAAGTTATAGAGGAAGCCACTTTTGCAACAAACCTTTTGAGAAGATATAATGTTCATCATAGAGTGGCAACCCCATACCATCCACAAATGAGTACCCAAACGGAGGTGGTGAAGAGAGAATTGAAGAAGATTTTGGAGAAGGTTGTGAGCACTTTAAGGAAATATTAGGCTTTGAAGCTGGATGATACATTGTGGGCTTATGGGACAGCTTTCAAAACTCCCATAAGCACAATACCATATCAAATTGCGTAGAGCCTATTAGGCAATTAGAAAATTTAACATGGATTGGAAGCTAGCAGGAGAGAAGAGATTGTTACAACTTGATGAATTGGAAATTAATATATGATGCATATGAAAATGCCAAGTTGTACAAAGAAAAGGCTAAAAAGTGGCATGATGGCCATATTAAGAAGAAGGAATTCAAGAGTAGGGAATTAGTGCTCTTATTCAATTTATGACTTTGGTTATTTTCTAGAAAGCCCAAGTTAAGATGGAGTGACCCATTCAAGGTTAGTAAAGTATTTCCTTATAGAGTGTTGGAGTTAGAAAATGAAAGGGTGAAACATTTAAGGTTAATGAACATAGATGCAAGCTTTACTTTGGAGGGTCATTCTCACAAAAAAGGGAAGTACTTTATTGCCTTTCACTCACTCTTTTATGACTTCATATGGAATGGTCAATCTAATGACTTTAACTTAGCATGTTTGTCTTTCATTTGTTTATCTTTGTGTTAGTTTGATTTTGTTTTGATTCAAGAATATTTAGTTTGGTTTAACTTGTTCCACGCTTCATTCTCTTATTATTTCGGTCCCTAATGATACATTTTGAGGTTAGTTGAAGATCTATTATGCATCATAGCTAGTTGGAGGACCAAAGGATGAGAGGAAAAATGCGCCACTTCCATCAACATTACCAACATAAGCCTATTTTGCCCTTATTCTCTTGTATTATTCTTTTTATGCTTTGTGTTTCTTTTTATGGTGTTGTTTGTTGATTTTGAATGTTCTTTTTTTCAAATTGAGGACTGATAGTTGTGATTTGCAACATATTTTAGGGTTTAATTTGTTATGTATTAAGTGTTAAATTAAGTGTTTAGGTTAGAATTGCGTTAGTTTATGAGTTTAAGTTTTTTTATGGGTTAGTATAAGTCTTTGATCTTAAATGTTATGTTTTTGGGGTGCCTTGATATGTTTGTTAGTGTTTTAGGATCAATGGCGAAGAACAGAGAAGTTTTGGAGAGTTTCGGGTCGAAAATATGGCCCACAATCATGGTACAATAAGCTATGATCTTGACAGGGAGATACGAGCCACTATACCCCAAGCCACGATCGTGACAGAGAGGTCTGATCTAGGCCACAATCGTGGCACTTGGGCCACGATCATGACAGAAAGGGTTAGACACTAGCCGCAATCGTGGCAGTCAGGGCCATGATCGTGGCCTACATCGGGCAGACACGAAAACAGATGAAAATGTCAAGTTTTTAGGAATGTTTTAAACTATTTTGAACCCGAATGATCCTTAAGGCTACCAAGGCATTTAATGAACATAAAGAACAGAGAAGAGATTTTTTTGCATCAACCAAATTCTGAACCCTAGAGCGAGCTTATCGAGAGATTGAGAAAGGATTGAAGGAAGAGAGACTCGAAGAAGAAACCATGCAAAGTACTTCCTGAAATAGGAGGTTTCCTACCATTGTTGCCTTCTCCATTCTGTTCCAATTTTATTTTCCAATTTTTTTCAATTTCATTGACGTATAGAATTGAGATAATTGTTGAGAATAGGATTATTGAATGTTGAGTTATGCCTATAACTCACCTTCAAGATTTTGTCTTGATATTAATAAAAGTTGATTGTTTATGTTTTTATTGAGTTATTATGATTCAATTCATGTTATTAATAATTTGGTAATATACTGAGAGGGTGAATCAAGTGAAAATCATCAAATTGGGCTAATGAGAGTTAGGGAGTTTGATAGATTAAGAATTGAATCAAATCAGTAAATTTGTGTAACGAGAAATTGTGCATAGGTTTTTGGTAGGTTATTAGACAAATTCAAAACTAGTTAAGGTTTTAGATCAATTAGGAATCGAGAGATTACAATTTTATAATCTAATTAGGGTTGAAGATTATAACTCAAGAGAGAGTAATCCACTCTAGGATTGTCTACACCTAATAATTTGATAATGTCATAATCAATCAGGTTTCTATTAAGGTTGGATAAAAAACCCCTTTCTCTCAATTGGTAGTTCCTAGGTTGATTCTTAATTGGGTTGTGCAAATTGTTATCTTGTTTATAATTTCTGAATTTAATTCTTAAGATTGATTTTTGACTGAATAATTTTCTACCTAGTTGTTTATTTTAAATATTTGCGAATTTGAGTTAAGCATTAGATTTTGGCATTAAATTACTCCTCCTCGTGGGATTGATACCTTAGGTACCACGCGAACGAACCGTGCACTTGTGGTATTATCAAGGTTAAAAATATTAAAACTTTATCATATAGAAACCTACGATTAGGCTTTTGGCATAGTTACCGGGGAGGTGATAGTTTAGTTTTATATTTTAAGGCATTAGTTTAGTTTTTAATTTTTCTTTTCATTCTTTCATTTTATTTCATAATTTGTGCTCTTGTATGAACACAAGAGTCACAAGAGGTTTGAGTCGTGCAACGAAAATGTTAGATTTAGATATCAATTGACTAAAATGAATGTTTAGGAAAGCTCAGCAAGAAGAAGAAGAGGAGATCAAAAAATCAACAATGGCTGAGGAGTTTTAATAAAATGCGGCCCATGGAGTGAACCAAAGATGGAAATAGAGGACCTTGATGGACTTTATGAGGCCGGTGTTCAACACAGCAAATCAAGGAGTGGCTAGACTGTTTGTTCAAGTAACCTCGTTTGAGATTAAAGCAACACTTCTCAATATGCTTCAGCAGAACGTGCAATTTTATGGATTGGCTAACGAAGACCCAAACACACACATCATGAACTTCCTTGTGACCTCTGATACTTTCCGATATCATTAGATGTCGGAAGATGTAGTTAGAATCAGACTGTTTCCCTTTAACCTTAAAGACAGATGAAGGCTTGGTACCATTCACTTAGCCCAACCAATATTACGATATGGGATCAATTGGTTCTTGCCTTCTTAAAAAAGTAGCTCCTATTGACTAAGATCACGAAGATTATTAAGGAAATTACCAATTTTCAACAAGTTTATGGGGAATCAATCTACGAAGCGTGGGAGAGATTTAAAGACTTATAACGGAAGTGCCCACACCATAACTTACCGAAAGAGTTCCTATTGCAGGCATTCTACAATGGAGTGAACCCACCAACAAGAAGCAAAATTGATGCAGCTTTAGGAGGATCCTTGATGAGGAAGACCATCGATGAAGTAGAAGAGCTGATTGAGGAGATGGCAGGCGATAGCTGTTTGTGGACGAATAAGAAAGGGAGACAACCTACTACTTTCAGAGAGCAGAAAGGAGTTGTTGCGGTCGATCAAATGCCTAAGATGCAAGCAAAGATCGACAACCTGACGTAACAACTCAATAGCATGAAGATGTCATCTTCAGTCTAAGTGAAGGCTGTATAATTGAATTGTGAGCTCTGCGGCTAGATAGACCATAATACCGTGGACTGTTATGTGATGAAGGAAGGAGATCTAAAGCAAGTAAACTATATGGGAGTGCAATATGGACAAGGAGGGAGCAACAATCCCTACAACCCTAGGTGAAGGAATCACCCTAACTTCTCCTGGTCTATTAATGCTGGAGGACAGTTCAGGCCTCAAGGATAGTTAGGCTTCTAATAAGATAAAGCAAGCTCGATGGAATCAAAATTCGACAAAATTTTGGATAAGATTGGAGGTATGGAGATGTGCATAGGAGGCTCGAAAGTAAATTCGACCAATTAATGGAAAACCATACCTCGTCTATACACAATTTAGAAGTCTAAGTTGGCTAATTAATAGAGGCAATGTCTACTCAAAATGCTGGAACTCTTCCAAGCAATACTAAGTCTATTCCGAAAGAACAGATTATGGCTATTAGTCAAACCTAGGATAGAGAACCTGAAGAAATGAAGGAAGAAGGGGAAAAAGAAGAAAGTCAAGTAGTTAAATAATTCCTTTCGAGTGACCCTGTGATCGATTCAATTAAGGCAATAGAAGTTAATTATAAAGAGGGCAGTAAGGAAGTTAGAGGGGATTGAGCAAAACAAGGTTAAGGAAGTGACAAATCAACTACAGTCAAAGCTCACATTAAAGGAATCTGTCAAGACAAAGGTTAAAGAGTGGACACTGGAAGAAGACCCCGATATTGCACAGAAGACACAGGACTTAGGGGACTTGTTCATCCCCTGTAGTATCAATAAAATCATCATAGATAGGGCATTTATGGACTTAGGAGCAAGTATAAACATGATGCCCTACACCTTTAGTTAAAAATTGGGGTTAAGAGAGTTAGTATCTACCAAGTTTTTAGTAAAGATGGCCTATAGAACAGTACACAAACCGAATGGAATTATAAAGGATGTTTAAGTAAAAGTTGATAAATTTACCTTTCCTATGAACTTTTACATATTGGACATTGGAGAAGATGTGGAAATATCGATAGTTCTTAGATGACTGTTCTTGGCCACTGCGCATGCAGTCATTAAAACTGATGGGGTTGAACTAACTCTGAGCATGGGAAAAGAGCATCTAACCTTCCAGGTGTCAAGGAAAGGCCAAGGATCTCCTTCACCACGAGTGGATAGCAAAGAACCTGAACCTTGAGGAAAATGGGAGGATATCGAGGATCTTGGGAATGCATTCAAGAAGAAGCATTTATGAAGAAGAAGGTGAGGAAAAGAGAATTGTAAGAAAGGTGGAAAATGTAGCATGGTAGCTAAAGGGCAAACTTTGAGATTAATGATGGCGCTACCATTGCACCATTCGTTCCAACCACCCTGAGTTTAAAGGAAAGCTACTGATGTGAAGAGAAGTGCTGTATGAAAGGTAACCTATGAAAAATCAGTTTCTTGTTTATTTTGATTAGAACGTTTAAATTCTATAGCTAGGATTTTTTATTTTCAAATAAAGTCAAGACGAAATCGGATTTCAAAATAAAGTGGATGAATTGAACAAGCAAGTAAAAGAGAAGCGAAAATGGCCACAAAAAGAATTAAAAAGTGAATTAAAAAAAGAATGTGAAAAGAACAAAGGAAGAAAAATCAAGAAGTGGTGGAAAACTATAGGCCACGATCGTGGCTTGTGACTAGGCAGAATAAGGGAAGCACGCATTTTTAAAGGAATTTTTACCATTTTACCCTTTTAACCACCTATATATTCAGTTTTAACTTCACTTTTACATTCACTTTCATTTTCACTTTATCTCTCTAGACTTCAAGCCTATACACACTCTCACATCTCTCTAAAAAAATTTTCAACTTCTAAATGTCTTCTAAATTCTACTCAATTCCCAAGAATTATGCCATGCATTAAGCAATTAGCGCGACGAGAGTAAGTAAGATGAAATCAGGTTGCGGGATGTGGGATGAGAAACAAAGCAGTAGACTTCGAAGCACCCTTGCCGATATACACAAAGGAGGAAGGTACCTGTTTTTGATCTCTAAATGTTAGACAAATAGTAGTTCCAAAATACTTTGTGAAACACCCGATAGACTAGAATTGCGTGAGAGGGTAGAAATTTTAGCTGAAAGGAAATTAGTGAAAAGACATATGTCAAGATTAAGACCAGTCAGGCAAGTTCGAGCTCAGTATTGCCTCAACAAGCAGAAGAGTCCAGTGAAGAGTTTGAGGAAGAGGAAGAAGAAGATCAAGGCTGGAAGAAAGTCATGGAGGCAATCTCCAAAACCAATAAGACACTGGCAAAGAACACCATAGTGATAAAGCAGATGGTCTGGACAAAACACTACCAGAGCCAGGATATTCGTCAGATCCATAGATATTTCAAGGCTCAAGGCATTGAATTACTGCCTCCGATACCATCACCACCTCCATCTTGATAAGATTTGGTCTAAACCATTTGTCTTTAAACCATTTGTCTTTCTTTTTTTCAAATTAATCTCTCTTTTTATCTTTATTTTTATTGTTAGTTATTTTCTATTTACCTTAATTTTATATTTCTTCTTATCTTAATTTTGTTCTTCTTGTTTGTTCCCTTCTCACATTAACTACAACGTGTTGTTCAAGTGTGGGTAGGGTTATGTGTTTTGTTTTGTATGTGATTTTGCATATTATATGATAGTTATTAGGTTACATTTTATGAACTGTTTGATTGTGTCAATGGCTTAAATAGATTGAAATTTATTTAATTTTGAACATAGTCTATTAGGTTGTAAATAATCATTAGCCCACAAAATTAGTGAATTAGTGGTATTTGGATGAATATACAATTTAATTAGGATTTAATGTAAGTTTAGCACCCTATAGATTGTCACATTCATTCATAATTTGAGGCTTTTCAACTTAAGTAACTTAACTAGTATTTTCATGGAAAGGAGTAGCTAGAACAACAAGGTAGGCAGTAAAATAATATAAAAAAGTGTTTATTAAATAAATAGCTATTCCGCTGACCTTCGAGTTATGAATAAAGCTAGTAGCCAATTGAAAATGTGATATAGCTGAGTAACCAAATCGAGATGCATCACCAATGTGTGTGCCTTTGCGTCAAAAAGCTATAATGACATTTCAACTAAGCCATTTAATAAAAAAAATGACTTGGTCAAGTAACCAGATTGACATTTATCACCAATGTTTGCCTCTGAGTAAAAGAATAAGTCCTTATTTAAATAAATAAATGAAGAAAATGTGCTCTTAATAAAAAACCTACTAGACTTGTAATAAGGTTCACCTTTCATGAAAATATACTTAAGAATAGTTACCGAGTCTAAAGGACTAAGGAATTATTAATGTGTGTGTGCAATTGAATAGGGTAAATAAATTAACACTTAAACCTCAATTAATTTGTATATTTAGTTCAAAGCCCCTAGACATAGAATTTACATGTTAATGGTTTGATATCACTTGTATGATTGTGTTTAAGATTAAATTTATTTCAATAAAGTTGAAGCTAATGCCTCATTACTGCATTGTGTACTGTGTGTTTGTTGTTTTGTTTGCTTAAGGTTAACCAAATGTTTAAGTGTGGAGATGTTGATAGTTGGGATTTGCATCATGTTTTATGGTTTAATTTATTATTTATTAAGTGTTAAATAGAGTGTTTAGTGTGTGTTTAGGTTAGAATTGTGTTAGTTTATGTGTTTAAGTGTTTTTATGGTTAGTATGAGTCTTTGAGCTTAAATGTTATGCTTTTGAGTCTTTGAGCTTAAATGTTATGCTTTTTAGGTACCTCGATGTGTTTGTTAGTGTTTCAGGGTCAACGGAAAAGAACAAAGAATTTTTGGAGACTTTCGAGCTAAAATCATGACCCACGATCTTGGAAAAATAAACCACGATTATAACAAAGAGACATGAGCCACTATAGCCCAGGCCACGATCGTGACACTTTGGCCATGATCGTGACAGAGAGGTCTACTCTAGGCCACAATTGTGGCACTTAAGCCATGGTCATGATAGAAAGGGTTAGATGCTGGCCACGATCATGGCAGTCAGGGCCATGATTATAGCCTGCGTCAGGTAGACATGAAACAATTGAAAATGTCAAGTTTTGAGGAACTTTTCAGACCGTTTCGACCCCGAATGAACCCTAGGGTTGCCAAAGTATTCAAATAACATAAAGAATAGAAAATAGAGGTTTTTGCATTAGCTAAATTTTGAACCCTAGAGAGAGCTTATCGAGCGATTGAGAAAGGATTGAAGGAAGAGAGACACAGAGAAGAAGCCACGCAAAGTACTTCCTAGAATAGGAGGTTTCCTACTGTTGGTACCTCTGCCATTCCGTTCCAATTGTATTTTCGAGATTAGGATTTGTTGAACATTAAGTTATGTCTATACTCACCTTCGGGGTTTTGTCTTGATATTAATGAAAGTTGATTGTTTGTGTTTTTATTGAGTTATTGTGATTCAATTTCTGTTCTTAATAATTTGGTAATAAACTGGGAGGGTGAACAGAGTGAAAATCAACAAATTAGGTTAACGAGAGTTAGGTAGTTTGATAGATAAAGAATTGAATCAAACCAGTAAATTCGTAGAGTGAAAGATCGTGTATAGGTTTTCGGTAGGTTATTGGACATATTCAGAACTAGTTAAGGTTTTTGGGTTAATAAGGAATTGAGAGATTACAAATCTATAATCTAATTAGGGTTAAAGATTATAACTCGAGAGAGAGTAATCCACCGTAGAATCGTCTAGACCCGATAATTCGATAATTTCATAATCAATTAGGTTTCCATTAAGGTTAGATAAAAAGTCCCTTTCTCTAAATTGGTAGTTCCTAGGTTGATTCCTGATTGGGTTGTGCAAATTGTTATCTTGTTTATAATTTCTGAATTTAATTCTTGAAATTGGTTTTTGATTGAATAATTTTCTGCCTAGTTGTTTATTTTAATTATTTATGAATTTAAGTTAAGCCTTAGATCTTAGGATTAAATTACTCCTCCTCGTGGGATCGATACCTTAGATACTACATAATGACTTGTGCGCTTGTAGTATTATCGAGGTTAAAAATATTAAAACTTTATCATATAGAAACTTGCGATCATGGACAACATTTTGTTTAAGTTTGGGGAGGTAGTCTTTGCATTTTTTCACATCATTTAGGATGTATGTTAGGTTGTTAGTATTAGGTGTGTCATTTCCCTTACATTTGAATCTTTGTAATGAATGTGTTGCTATGAGATTCTATCATGTTAGTTGGAATGAGATTAAATGCATGTGTGAACTTAAATTAGTCTATTTGGGTGGAGAGTGAACTATGTGAAGTGATGAAAGTAGTTGGCCGCATAACCTTACTCAGAACCTGACGCTTAAACAATGAGATAATGTGTAGAAGCATAATAGACTTTCAATTGAGGCAACGAGATGAATTGAGCCCTTTCTGTAGTCATTTCAATTCTTTGTTTGTGTGATGCTTCCTTAGGTAATTACCTTCAGACATTGCTTTGAATCGATTTAAATCTACTAGATGCATGCTAGATAGAAATGATTAAAGCCTTCTTGCTTTAACCTTTGGCTTAAATGACCTACCCTTTTATTATCCCTTGATAGCTCTATTGAAATGTTAACCTTTTGTTTCTTGAAATCACTCAATTTAAAACCCACAAACTTGATTAGCTTACCTAACTACAAGTTAATAAAGTGCTAAGGGATACTTAATTGTGGAGTCACAAATTAAGAGCACATGATATATAGCTGTTATTTTCTGTTCATTGTTTTTTTATTATGAAAAAAGAGAAAAAAGAAGAAGAAGAGAAAAAAAAGAGAAAATAACAAAATCACAAGAAAAAAAGGGAAAGAAAAGAAAAAGGAATAACATGTAGTAGCTTCAATAAGTATGGAGAAGTAGTCTTATCCATTTGCATATCTTAGAAGATTATCTTAGTCATCCTTTTGTACACTTAGTAGCTTATAAATACTTGAGATAAACCCCTACAACTTATTTAACCACCTTAACCCTAGCCACATTATAACCTAAAACAAAGCCTTTTTTATTTATCCTAGCATGTAATCATTGTTAAGAAGAATTGGTGTATTAGCAAGCCTATGATAGTGTGGTTTCCTATAGGAAGTTTGAGTAAAACACTAACCATCAAACACTTGAGAGAAATGAGTGAAATCCATAAGGAAGGTCCATTTTGAATTTAATCTTATCTTTGAGTGATGGTTTCATGGGTTGAGTTTGCTTATATGCACCAATGAAATTAGTCATGATGTGTGTAGTAGATTGACACTTGAGTTAGACAAAGTTTGAGGGATTGCATGCTTTAATCTTTGTGAAAATTGAAGTAAATCACACGTTAATATAGAAATTACGTACAATATATGATATACACAAGAAGTGGGGTTGAATTGTGTATTCTTTTGTGTATTCTTTTCGCGAATACAAAATCTTTAATATTTCTGATAAGAACTTCTCTAATTTGTTAAAAGACTATCACAAACGTTATATAAAAATTGTTATGAGTTAAATCGCAAATAACTTCTATATACTTGTTTAAGAACAAAATAGAATAAGTTGAAGGATAGAAGATAAACACTGTGATTTTATATTGGATCACCCCAAACCGTGGGTTACGTCCAGTCCTCAAAATTCGTCTGAGTATTCACTATACTTCAACAAATTACAAGTATTCTTTCTTCCTTTTAGAGCCTCTTCAGGTCTTTTCCACTAAGCATTCTTTTAGCTATCTTAGTCTCTCCAGGCTCTTAGCCTTTTCTTTCTCTCATTAGAAAGATATCGTAAGCTATTGTTACAGTAGGTTTAGCTCTTCAGTCTCGCACTACAGAATTTTTCTCTTCTAAGTATATACTTAAACGCTCAAAAGATGTAAGATCAAAAGTTTTTCGAAAAGTTGAAAAATGGTAGAGTTATTCAATCTTCGACTACGACTAGTATTTATAGTCTAAGTCTCCAACTGCTTCTTGATTCTTGATAACTGCTTCTTGAGTCTTGATAACACCTTCTTGAATCTTGATAATTGCTATTTAGTTGAGTTTTGTAACTAACTCCAACTAACTAATTGCTTGATGTACTAGCGCATCTTCTGCTTTGTATTGTCTATGTTTTCTTCTTTATCTTGCTTCTTCTGTGTTTTTACTTCTTCTGTATTTTTCTTTCTTCTGTGTTTCACTTCTTCTGTATCTTTACTTCTTCTGTATCTTGCTTCTTCTATGTTTTGCTTCCTTCTGTGTTTTTGCTTTCTTTTGTCTTCTGCTTCTTCTATATATTTGCGCTTCTTCTATGTCTTTATTTCTTCTATGCTTTGTTTCTTCTTTATTTCGCTTCTTCTGTATGTTTGCGCTTCTTCTGTATTTTGCTTCTTTTATGTTTTGCTTCTTCTGTATGTTTACGCTTCTTCTGTATTTTGCTTCTTCCATGTTTCGCTTCTTCTGTATGTTTGTGCTTCTTCTATATTTTGCTTCTTCTGTGTTTTGTTTCTTCCGTATTCTCTGCTTTTTCTATGTTTTCTTCTGTTTTGTACTTCTATACACTTAACACACTCATCAAACTAGTTCATTTATTTCTAACATTATTTTTATTTGATTGTCATCAAGATTAATCATCATAAAGTCTTTTTAACTTAACAATCTCCCCTTTTTGATGATAACAAATAATCATAATTTAGAAAAATAAAAGTAAATGAACTAATATTATTTAGATAATGAGTAAGAGAACATCAAACAAAATACACATATGTTATCTTCTTTTCTTGTATTTGTTCTTCTATTCTTTCTTTTGCTTCTGCTTTTTCTTTTCTTCTGTTTCTACTTTTGCTTCTCTTTCTTTTCCCCTTATTCTTTTCTTCTTTCCTCTTCCTTTTACTTTTCTCCCCCTTTCTTCTGTTCTTCTCCCCTTATTTATTATTAATCAAAAAGGTTTTCTTATATGCTATATGATTTCATAAAACATACGTTGCATGTCAATTCTGATCATCTTCAGGTCTCCTTCTACTGTCACTCAAAGATAAGCTACTTCCTCATGTAGATCACCAACGGAGTTCCTCAAATCATCAACCTTAGTATGAATTTATTCAATCTCCTTCACTAAGGCTTCCTGACTCCACTGCTGAGAGTAACTAACTTCTTCCATCCCAATTGTAGGAACTCGTTGAGGTGCACTTGATGGATAAAAGTTCGTTTCAACATGTGTTTCTGAAGGTAACACATCTAATTCAATGATTTTCAAAACAGGAGGTTTGAACAATTGTTTTGCGTCAGGGAGATCAAGGTCATCAGGTTTTGGTAGTTTTGGTATTGGTTTGCCAAGAAGGTAAAGGACATCTTTGATTGATGGTATAGAACTCAAAGGTCTAAGGTGGATGCTCAAGTTTACAAGAGTTTCTAAGTTGAAACTGATACCTCCGACTATGATAGTTCTGAACCATCCATTAGTCACCCTTCCAACTACCTAAGAAGTTGCATCTGTGGAGAAGCGTCCATAATGACTTCTTGATGCTTTTGAAATGTGGTGTGAAATATAGATGCCTCTTGGTTGCTCTGCATTGCAAGCATCATCTATGCTTCTCACAGCTTCTTGTATTTGCTCATCTGTAAGGTCACCTATTTTCCTATCAGGTACATCTTCTGTTTCCCTTTTTCTACATTGCGTACAATGTTTGAAGCTCTAGGTTACACATCAGGTACAATCCTAATCAATGCTCTACTTGTAGCAGGGTAGATAGTATATCGATCCTTTATCATTTTCAATAGATATGGTTCTGATTTTTCATCTATCAGAATCCCATATAATCTTCTCTCTTCATGATTTAGAAGATGTATAGACCGATTATTGACCAAGATAGGTTCAACTTGTATCTTGATTATCCTTTTCACAGGTTCTCTTATGATTATTGAGCTTCTGCTTTTCATAGGTACCATTTCTTCTATCACCTTCATTCTTAAGTCCTCTTTTCTGATAGGACTATGAGAATCAACTGATTTTTCCTTACGTTTAACACCAGTTGAAGTACTCTCTTTCTGACTGGTCTTCAACTCCTTAATTTCTTCTACCAGTCTAGAAGGTGGTTGCGGTTGGGGTCTCTTCTTCTCAAACTCTAGGTTCCTCTTAATCTCGGTCTCTTTTGTTGACTTTGGCTGCTGCTGTTATAAGATTGAGACCAAAGACCTAGTAGCCTAAGGTGCTTTTTCTATCTTCTCATAATCTTCACTAGGAATCAATTCTTTTCCTCTCTTCTACTCTTTCTGTCAGAGAGTTAGTAACCTTGATGATCTTCTTGATTTCATAACTTGTCAACATCAAGTGTCTCTCCTTTTCTTTTCAACAATACTTGTTTTTCAGATAGATGCACCTGGATTTTTTCTTTTTGTAAAATCGTCTTATCTTTAACTGCTATCTCAGACGGTTTATTTTTCTTTTCTTCTATAACCATTCTTTTTGAGGGATGAGGTTTCTTCTTCTCAGTGGGAATAACATTTCCACTTACGCTACGTCTGACTGTGTGCTCCCCCTCAGTCCTTGGTTTCACCATGGAAGTTGTCTCCTCCTTTTCTTGAGTTTTCAATCCCATATGCATTAATAATGCTTTTGATATTCATCTTCACCCTGTTTCTTCTGTCCAGAAGAATTTCAGAATCTCTAAATTCTCTTGTTAACATCATGCCATACGGTCAGGCATTGGAATCCCTCTTTGTCTTCATCATATACCCCAAAATCAGGTGTGGAAGATTTATTAGCTGATGGTTGAGTAAATAGAATAGGCATTGTTCATCTATATTTGTCACAACATCCTTCGATCCTGTTCTTGGTAGAATACAGTGAAAGAGTATTGTATGTAGAACCCTAGCCTCTGGAACAAGATTTGATGCCTTTTTATCCTTTGGGTCACTATATCCATATAGTTGTCGATTGACATGTGCCTTTTTTACAAAGCTTTCAGTCATCCATCTACTGTTCTGAGACACCTCTGCTCCAACACATGGACATCCACTGACCTTCTTGATTAGCTCCATTGTCATAATAACTGATAATGTATCCACCATTGGTACTACAGTATCGTCTACTACTTTCATATTCTTCCAAAACTCATAAACTTCATTCAGATAAACTGCTTTACGAACTTGAAAGAAGTTCTTCCATCCCGCTGCATTGACTTCTGATTCAATGTCCACTTGATTCTTCTTCAAGGAGTCAAAATAAACGAGTCTTTCATAAATCATAGCTTGCTCCATTTTGATCTTTAGATAGCAGGAACTTTTCAAAGTACTGAGATTAGTTTTTAAAGATGAGAATGTAAACGAAAGGGCTTGAAATCAAGAATAATGAAACGTTTCTGTTTGAGAACTCTGCAAAAGTCGATTTTAGAGGATTTCAAGAGTATTCTAAATTCGGTGATGTTTTGAACCTTTTGAGAGGATTTCTCTTTTATACTACCTTCTCAAAAGTTACTGTATATAATTTACAGTTGCTGTGCTCTTGAAAACTTAAGACTTTTTATCTTCCTTCTGTAAAAATCCTCTGGGTCATGACGTGTCAGACTATTTATCACTCAGCACTACCATATTCAAGTTTCGTCTAATTTCTTTGAATCTTTCTTCATTCAGAGGCTTAGTGAAGATCTTTTCCAATTGATGATTCGTCTCAACAAACTGTAGACTCACGATTCCCCTCTGTATATAGTCTCGCAGAAAATGATGCCTAACTTCGATATGCTTTACCCTTGAGTGTTTTATTGGATTCTTCTGTCACAGAAGATTGGAATTTGTTCTTCTTGTGTTAAATAATCTTCTAACTGATACTTAATCCATAACGTCTGTGAGTAACAGATTGCATCTGACATGTATTCAGCTTCTGCAGTCGATAGAGCAATTGAGCTTTGCCTCTTACTAGACCATGAAACTAGATTATGGCCAAGAAAGTGACAGCCTCCACTTGT